>WBMY01002460.1:120859-183696 GCA_013397315.1 Donacobius atricapilla | reverse complement strand
GCGCCATGACGGGTTTAAAAAACGAGCTCGTGCACGCGGCGACCATTTTACTGTCGCTCGGCATCGTGGGGGAAAGAAAAACCAAGGCTTTGTGGGGTTTTTTCCTTCAGTTTCCCTCTCCTGCCGCTGGAGCCACATTCCCGGGCTGCTCCCGGAGCTCCGCCCGCGCCCCTCCCACACCNCTGGAGGTGTTTAAGGAAAGACTACGCATGGCACTCAGTGCCGTGGTCCAGCTGACAGGGTGGTGTCGGATCATGGGCTGGGCTCGATGGTAACAGAGGTCTTCAACCTCATTTGATTCTATGACTCGGGTTTGAGTGTTTAATGCTCTGCGTGAGTGCATCCCCTGATTTTTAAATGCATAAAATAAGTGTCGAAACGGTTTCCTTTTAACGTCGCAGGCATCCATGCCTTGGGAAACACACAGCAAAGTTAAGATTTAAATCATTGTTGCGGAGTCCTCCCATCGTATCACACCTGCTGATCTCTCCAAGCTGACCTCCCCTTCTGCTGCCGCCGGCTGCAGGGCGCGCCGAGGGCGGCCCCGGGCTCTGCCCTGCGGAGCGCCCGATCCCGGCCAGCCACCCGTGCTGCTCTCCTGGCCCTGGGGTCTGCGGAGCGCCCGATCCCGGCCAGCCACCCGTGCTGCTCTCCTGGCCCTGGGGTCTGCGGAGCTCCCGATCCCGGCCAGCCACCCGTGCTGCTCTCCTGGCCCCGCTCCTGGCCCTGCTCTGCGCCCCTGGGCTGTGCCGACATCAGCATAACCCAGCGGATGGACACGGAAGAGATACAGCTGATGGTTTATGCACTTCTTCCCTCTTCCTCGCCAGACAACCCGGAAAGTAAATCCTGTTCACCTGTCGACATCACAAGTGCTTGTGTCTGCTGAATCCTGAGGGGTGCACAAAGCTCAGTGCATTTGCAGCACAAGTGATAAGTGCTCTGGGCATAATTTCCACTGATAATGTGCCTCTCAAACTACCCCCTCACCTCCATCCGAGAGGACTGCAAGTGCCATCTGTTTCCAAAATACAGCCTCATCTGGATCCCCACTGTGTTGTTCAACTCCTTCCTTGGCTCTCCCCTGTTCCATTAAATAAGGACACTCGTGGCTAATGTGATTTCTTGCTCACTTCATTTGTAGCACAGAGTAGGAGGAGAGGTAGCCATCTCATCTCATAAAGATGTTGGGAAGAAGCCTAATTTTCATGTATTTGGTTAGTTCTTGCTCTCAGAAAAACAACCCCGGGGTTGGTATCAGCTTGCTGGAGGACTGCAAAATTAACCAAAATTTCTTCAGCTTCAAGTGCTGGTGACAATGCAGGGCCCTGGCAGTGCTCAGCATCCTACCTTTGTGCTGCTGTCCTGCAGGTTCCTTGACATATGCTTTGCCTTTGGATAGGTTGGGATGTATAAAACAAGCAAAATAATGATACTGATTTTCACATCTAAGAAAAAGGTCTGAAAATATTATCACCTTTGCAACCATGAAATACATCCAGGAGTAGCCCGAGAGTGCTGTTTCCAGTGTCCCAAGGGATAAGGCAGTCCTTGCTAACATGCTGGTAAAGACAAGTTGCTACAGGAGCCTCTTGTGGAATTTTTCTTGGCATGTGACTTGTTGGAAATTTGAATTTTGCAAGTCAGTTCTATACTAGTAAGCAGATTTAGGCTTCCTTCGTGAGGCAACAACAGCAGCAACCACAGCTGACCTCCAGGAAAATAAAGGGCAAAGTGAAAATATTGATCAGTTGTCTCAGTAGGCATTTTTCATGGGGTGTCTTTAGTCTGTAGCACTTCACTGCTTGGAAAGCAAGTACATGGCAGTCTCCAGCAGACTTGCTGGAGATGTTCTGCAGGCAGGGAGTAGCTCTGCAGCTGAAGAAAACATTATCCTGAAGGACTGTGTGTGGTTTTCCCCAGGGTTTCCAAGGTGCTGTGACACCCCCAGAGATCCCAGGACACTTCTGGATAGTGTAGCCATCTGTCTGGAAGCTTGCAACCTGCATTTTTGTCAGTCTGCACATTCCTGGAGAGATTACTGATGGATTCACGCACATCAATGGTGTTCATGCACACACCAGTTACATCTGTGAGGCTCATGAAGCACACATAGGACTGTCCTCCCCAACTCAGGTTTATAGCAAGGCTAAGTGGCACCTGGGCTGGGATGTCTTGCTCATGGGAAGATGCTGAGGCTGTCAGAATTTCCTGCAGTGCATGGCAAAACAAGGATTCACCTTCTACTTTTAATAGTTTTCACATTCTCCAAATGAGGTTTATCAAAAGAATGAAGTGTACTGGCATCTGTATGTAAGACAGGAAGCTTCTGGTAAACTCACATGCCAACTTCACCAAGGAACGCTATGAAATAGAGGTTTCAAGACATCAGTGAACAATTGTTAACTGGACATTTGCTCCTGCTCAAAGGAAAATTATTGTTATAATTATTGCTATTATTGTTACAAAAGAATACAGTCAAGATGATTTCAAGTCTGGTGTTGTTACCTGTTCTTTCTCCTAATGAAAGAAAAGAAAGCAGAGTGGTTTTTATATTCACACAATTATTGACAGATGTTATCAACACTTCTAACAGTCATTGGAAATAGTTATTTAGATAGGAAATGATCCTTTTTCGTCCTCCTTGGAAATACAGTAAAGCATTGATTCATATCACCTCTGCCAATTTTTTACTTTTCATGGTATTTCATTGATATTAATATATTTTCCTTATTAAAAGCTCTTAAAACATCCTGAAGTTATTAAATTGTCCTAAAGAAAATTAATGCGGCAACCTAATTCATGAATGAGATAAACAGTGAAGAGGAAAACATAATAAAATCATAAGCAGAGAACGACACTAGAAAATAATTTAATGAAAGATGATTATGTAAGATTTCATAATGGAGTACCTTGCCATGTGTGACTTTAGTATTACATCAAGGGTGTGTTGCGTGGCAGTTGGCCAAAATTCATTGTGTTCTATTGTTCTGGGTGTGATCCTAAAATGTTATTTTTTGGGTTGCAGCTGCTGTTACAAATGTCTGCCATTGGGTTGAAAGCAGAGGAGAGCATCCAGGGCTCTCCCCAGCTCACTGTCTGCGTCCAGATGAAAGCAATCCCTGCCTCGTTCCAGGAGCCAGAAGTTTGCTGCATGATTTTTCTTCCTCCTGTGCCACCATAGCTCTAACTCAGCAGGCAGCCAGGGTGGCTGCCAAGGAACGGCTTGTGGCCACATTGCTTCAGCCTCATTTCCTCCGTGGGAGGATATGTGCCAGGACACGCTTCTCCAGGTCTCCTGGGTGGCACCATATGGTGGCCCCTTAAGTTGTAATCTCTGTTCTTCATGTTCATTTAATTCAAAATGCTTGAAGTAAACTGAGGCCTTGTAGCAGCCCTTCTGAGTGGTATTTGAATGGCAGTACAGGGGGGCTCTGCTGCGTGCTCGGTGGTGTGAGAACCTCTGTGGTGGATGGTGAGCTGGCTCTGTTCGTTTTGGAGGACAGGCTGGGGAGGACGCTGGCATAGTCTTTTCTGTGCTGGTCACACAGCAGCCTCCAGGTCCCTGCCCTGACTTCCTGGTGGGAAGCAGTCAGTTAACTCTGAGTGAGAGCACACTAGTGGATGAACATATTCAGATGTGAATGACAAGGGACCAGATCCTGGGACTGGGCTGAAGAATTAAGTTGTCTAACAGAACAGATGTAGTCTTAGTTCCTTTTCCATATTTAAAACCTAAATCACCATCTTCATTCCAGATACATCCTCCCATTCTAAATATAAATAAATGCACTATATTTTAAACTGCTCAGTTGGAACAATATTTTCTCTCATTATTCTTTGTTTTGCATTTCCATTTGTTTATCTTCTCCCATTTTTCTTCCTGTCCTCCCCACTGTCATTTGATTTCCTTATCCAAACATTTCTCAGTATTCATCTCTTCTTTTTCACAGGTCCACATTGCTTCTCTGCATTTCTCACTGAAAATGTCTCTATTTTGATCTATGTCTCCTGTCCCCTCTGACTAATTCCTATTTAGTCCTACATGTTCTATTAGTTCTGGCTTTAGACAGCAGCATAGATGGGGGAATTGGAACACTTAATATTACTGTCAAAATCCTTTAGATGATTTGTTTCCTTTGGAGTCACTGGAATTTGGAAGAGAGGCAGTTTTCTAGGATCTTCCAGATGTTTTGCTTCTTGTAGGAATAGAAAAATGGATTAAGAAAGTACAATTTCTGATCTTTATTCCGATTGCTTTTCTGCATTATTATTTAGTAAACACCAACAACTTGAAGGAGAAAGATGATAATGAAGTTATAATGTCGTTTTTCATGCTTGAATTTTTTATCCTTTTATGCCTATGTGCTTCTCATTATGTTAACTTTCTTGGGCTTTTAGTCCCAAGAACACTTAGTATTACAACATACAGAGAAGCACTGCTGTAGAAAAGGTTCTACTCATTTAGATACTAAAGTCCACGGGAAAAGAGATGTTACTTTCTGTGTAAGCCCAGCTACTACATAATTATTTGAATATAACATTGATTGGCTTGAAAACTGTGAACAAAAAGAAACCAGACATATTTTCTGTTGTTGCTGGATCTCACTGAAAAGTTATGTTCGAGGCTCAGTTCAGTCCTTCTGCATTTTGATATTTTCATGTATGTCTTTCAGGTACACAAATGTATTGTTTTATTCAAAACTGAGATCTCAGACTTTGTGTCTAGAGACCTCAGGCAAATGCTTTAAACAAACTTTTGTGAAACATGAGTTCATGGAAAGCTTTGTAAAGAAACCAGTTGTTTCTACTTAATGTTTTTTACACAGGCATCCTTCTTCTGTTGTGCTGTGTTTCCCAGCACCTTAGAGATAACATTTCTGTTGATAAAGCTCTCTATAGCACCTTCCTTTTTCACAGTGCCAGAATATTTTTGAGAAACACTTACTTGTGAGCCACTCCAGTGCAAATTCTTTCCTGCAGGATTTTTGCCAGCTCCCTTGCTCACTGCCTGCCTTTTCTTTGCGGGGTTCTGCTCTCTGCTACTAGCTATAAACCACTGATTTACATCCTGTCCTTCAGACTACTCTTCCAGTTTTATAAATAACTGAGTTCCGATCCTCTGCCCCTCTCATGTTTGTGTCTCCCCCGAAGGACATGGGAGATTCTGTGCCTCCTTATATGTTCTAATAATACAATTTAATAAAACGGGCGCAATTTGTCAGAATTGTGTTCCCAGCCGATTCATAGATAACTATTCTTTGATTGAGGGGTTTTTCAGAGGGCGGACGCAGAGCTGTGTAGCAGGAGTGCCGTGAGGCGGCAGTGTAGCCCAGGGATGGAAGTGCATCGGCGCTTTTCTCCGGGGGCTGGAAGTGCCTCTGGCACTTTCCCCTGCAGTCAGTAGCGAACCATTTCAGCCCTGGGGCACTGGAGGTGGTCTCGTTACTTGGGAAAGCCATGTTAGGATAATATTAAGGGAACAGACTGAAAAGAAACTGGTTACACTAGAATGGGTGTGACCACTTGGTATTGCTTCCCCAGTTGTGTCCGTGTTGTTTATTTCCCTTCCCTGAGCACAAGGAAGAGGATGTCTCAGTACCCGGTCTGTTGCTATTGCTCCCAGTACCCGTACTCCCTCAGGGAAAGGAATGCCCAGTTTAGATTTGTCCTTTAATAATTTCGATGTTTTTCTGGCTTGACTGAAGCTCATACATCTGAATGGAATCAAATCTATACTGCCCTCCTCACACCAGAGAAACACAGCAGCACTGGCTGCAGAGTTTATTTAACCTCTGCAAAATCCAAGCCAGTGCTGTGGTGTACAGAAAGGGTCATGTGCCACAAAATCTCCACCCTGAGGGATGTGTCATGGTCATTCTATACCAACCTCTTACAGTATAAAGCCATTTTGCATTAAGCCACATTGATTCTGACAGTCCATAGCGGGTTATGATTCATCCCTTCCTTCCTCTAGTTTAGGATGATATGATGCCACTTGCTTTAGCATGTGTGCGTCTGGATCCATGTGCAGAAACCCTGCAAATATTCATAGGAGAGAATGCTGATGAAAGCAGATCAGTCAAATTACAGAATTGAGGACACTAAAATATCCTTTTACCCTTTTGTGGAGGACTGTGGAATGAGATTTATCTCTCTAATCTCACACTTTCAGAAATTCTTTTCTTCCAAGTGATTAAGGGCATTCAAAAATGTCTTCAATTACATGACTAAGACTGCTCTAAATGCAGTGAAATAGAATGGGGAATAGAATTTAAAAAAACCAAAAACTTCAGAGACGTGAAGAGTAGTCCCCTCAGCCTGACAGCCTTCCATCCAGTTTTTTTCTTTCTGTGAGAAAGGTTGAAAAATATTTAAATGCAAAAATTTGTTATGGAAACATGGCTAACTTTCACCAGACTGCTGAGTCTCTTCTGGTAATCTGCATGAATAGAATGAATCTTGTATTACTATTTTGTTCCTAGATTTTAAAATTAGGTACAGCTTATTTAGAGCTCAATTCAGTGTCACCTGGTCCTAAGCATTACAGGGCAATGGCTACTGGCTACACAGATTTTTCTAAATGTTATTCTCTTGCTATTAAATAGACTCTTCCATGCAATTTTGTCCTAAAAACTCAGAATATTTTAGCTGTATTATTGCTTTACATTTAGATACTAGATTTTTCTTGCTTTACTGTCAGTCAGGCAAGTACTGACCAAGAGGCCAAAGGTAGCAGTGGTCCAAAACTTCTCAGTAGTTTTGAGGAAGCTGAGCTGGCTAAGCAAAATTTGGAGCTGTGTCCTGGGCCAGGAAGGAGTGGGGAGAGACATAAAACTGTGAGGAGAGCTGTGTGGAGCTGGGTTTGTGGCTCCTGAGGCCTGGGTGGAGATGGGGAGTACAGACACCATGACTGCCTGAGCAGTGCTGCAGCCCCAAGGACCTCTCTGGCAGCAGCAGCAACCAGCAGGACTTTCCAGGACCTTTCCAGGTAAGCAGTAGGGCCATGATAATTTTGTCACCTCTGTTAGCTGTTCGAGGCAAATCCCAGCTTTGCCCATCGTTCTAGCTGACCCTCCACAGAGATGATTTTTATTCCACTTTTCTATCTCCTTGATATGTTTATCTTGCCTGCAAAACCTAGGAGTCTTTGCCTGGAGGGCCAAGGTGTGCAGCAAACATAGACTTGCTTGCAAAAATATTTGCAAAATAGTAGTTCACTGTAAAGCCACAGGAGATGGAGGAAGAGGGGGATGTCTCTCCAGAAAGCAGTTGGTGGAGGCTAGGAAGGACTGTCTATATATCTACCATCTTGCTGAGAACAAGATTTATCATACTGGTTTTCAGATCACTGGTCTTCTCCAGACTCTATCAAAATCAATGAGAAGCTTCCTATTATTTCTGTGTGTTTACAGTCAACCCCACTGTGTATTAGCTTTCAAATATATCAGTATGTGCATATTGCAGTCAAAAATACAAGCCTATAATGGTTTGAAAAAGAACATAAAAATCAATCAAATATTTGAAGATTGTATATCCTTTGTTCAGAGTTTGGAAGCATGATTAACTTCAGCTACGCTTAGGCAAAGAGTAAACATGAGGAAGAGTTCACGTTTGGAACTATTTTTAAGTGTTCATTACTTTTACAGTCTCTGTCAAATAAGGCAGAATTTATTTACTTTTGTCTGACTACTTCGTACAACAATTATGTCTTGGATGTTATTACTGTGTGATACCACGTCCCTCTGCTCCCTTTTAATCATTTGTCTCCTGTGTCATATGACAGGCAGTGTTCTCCCAGACCCCTCCCCAGCTAGACTCCAGTATTGTCTTGCTGATGCCATATAATGCAATTCACAGCAAATTTTCTTTTCCACTAGAGACCTCAATAGTCAAAACTCAAATTATGTTTCTTGGGATGTTTCCTATTGTTTTGGCACGTGACTATAATTTTTTTAATCTTCAAACAAAGCTGATACATTGAGCGAGTCAACTATTTCAATGTATATATTTGACAATTAAAACAAACTGGTAAAATTCTGCTAGCCCATTTACCTGAAACAAGTACATTTTGCAGAGGAAGGGCACGGTGTAAGTTGGATGGAATGGTGTATTGGTTTGGCATGAATGGTAAAAACCAATTAATGATGTGCTTTAAAACTGTCAGCCTGGTTGGCCAATTGGATACAAGTGCACACCCCTGGGACACACGCCTTAAATACAGGTGGGATTCTGGGAAAGGACTCTTCCTGCTGTGGGCCTGCCATGAGGTCACACTGAGGGTGGGGGCAGCAGCAGGCCCCGGCTCAGGCCCCACCGCCCCCGGGGCCGGGCTGGGGTGGCCGTGCCGGGGCTGGCCCTGGCTGGAGCCGAGCCAGGTCCCTGAGCCCGGCAGATGCCAGCAGAGAAAGGGGAGCCACGGCTGCTGATATCCAGCCCATCCTACGGCCTGCCCCACGCCGCCGGCCGGGCCAAGGGAGATGATCCGACCCACCCCGGGTCCCCGGAGAGCAGCACCGAGCCCAGGCTGGGCCAAACCCACCCCATAAGACCGAGGGGTGGAGAGGGAGAGCAGATCTGGGCCGCTGTTTCTGAGCTTTTCTACACCTCGTGGATTTGAGGCTTTCACAGATACCGCGGCAGAGACCACGGGGTGTCCGCAGGCCCAGGCAGGAAAATATTAACTCTTTCCTAACACAGTCTGAGACTTTTTTAAACTCTAACCCTTCTCAAAGAGAGAGGAAAGGCCAAATTGGAGGTATGCAAAGGGACAATATGAAGATATCAAAGTCAGTAAAGAAAGAGCGACTTCTTAAGTGGAGGAGACGCCAAGTTGCCTTAGTTCTAGGCTGTAAAACTCCTTAATTTATGGTAATGGACTGTAATATTTCCTTTAAATCATGGACTAAGAATGGGGAGATGATTTTGTGGATTCAAGCAAAGATGTCTGATTTTACTGAGTGGATATTGAGTTAGAAACTGTAATCTAGTGATCCTATGAGATGTTTGAAACTCACCAGTGAAGAATGAGAAATCCTTTGTTGTGGAGCTGTGCATCTTTAAAAGGTGAAACCCCATGTGTAAGTCCACCGCCCATATGCAGCCATAGGAAAGGCTGTGTTTTGGGAAGCTCACAAATGCAGAGCCAGGAAGGCTGCTTTTGTAGGAGCTGGAAGCCACAAACAGACTGTGTCTCTTGTGGAAAGTTACCAGAACAAAATCAGGAGGGACTTGTCTCTCTCAAAGACTGAATAAAAGACTATTTTATAAGTGGTACTGACCTGGAGTTCTTATTTTCTGTCTCTTTACATTATTTTGTGAAAAAGTAAACTGTTGGTAGAGGGGAGGGGAGTGCTTTTAAAAAGGTTTCATGGTTTCTTTTTGTTTGCCCTTTAGTGTGTGTTAATAAATCTAACTGTTTCTATCTTCAAGTTAATCCTGTTTTGCCTTTCTTCTAATCGTATTCCATAGTGGGAAGATAGACTGCTACACTAAATTTAACAAAACAAATTCAGCAAATGTGAAACCACCACAAAGGGATACGGATAAGGAAAATTCACGTGTTACATTTTTATACTGCTGTTCAACTGTAATTTTCAGCAAGATTCATAGCAATTTGTTTTAGTCTCCTGTGAAAAGGGTTTTCTTTTTGCATTAATTTTTCGATTTTTCAGTAGACACAAAGACTGAATATCTGGTTTCCACAAAGGCTGGAATAGACATTTTTAAGATTGCAGTGCGGCTGTATAGATACATTTTGCTTGTTTTTTATGTACACTTTATATGGTTTTTTCTTCTTCAGAATTGAACTCCTAAAAGATTTTAAGCCATTCTAATTGCAACATATAGTGAGCTATTCAGATATTCAGCTTGATCAATGCTTTACAGAATCTGAAGATCTGTGTTGGAAAAAAGACTTGGGTAAGCCCATTTCAGAACCATTATGACTGCACATCGATTTCCAGTACTACTATTTCTCCAGAGAGAGTTCTAAGAGGGAAAACTCAGTGATGGTAATCATGGGTAGTTGTAAGGAGTAGGCAGCCATTAAAGCAAGGGATGCACAATATTAGGATATTATATCTACCTTTTTTTCCCTTGGACAGCAGAAGACAAGACCTGGAAAGATGGACAAACAGAAATTTGTGAGAGAACATTTCTCAATGGCTGGAAAAGTGTTTGAGGCAAGTGACCCAGCTGGCTGACCCAAAGTGGTATGAATGTTGTAAATTTCCAGAGTGGGTTTTTTTATAGCTCTTTTAGGAGAAGTTTAGTTGAAGGAACAGATCAGAAAATAGAAGCAAATGAAATTTGAGCCAGTGTGAGTTTTCCTGTTATTTTTCCAAACTTTTTTGAGCACGTACATTCAGTCAGCTAAAGAACTCCCTCATTTGTCCTGCATACTTCTTTCCACTTGTCCAGCAGAGGAAAGGCTAGAGTTTGAAATATAAAATGGTGGTGCTTCAGGCAGCTGTATTAAACTGATTTTCTTTCTGGTTTGCCTTAATATGGTACTGACTTTAGTAATTAGATTATGCGCTTGGCCTACCTATAACTGAAATATTTATAGTCTTACATAGTCTGAAGCTTTTTGTTAGCTGTATGTTAAAGAATGTTCAAGAGCATAAATGGAAGGAAATGGAATAACATACTTAACAAATTGCTTCTGGATTGACTTTTCTGGGACAGTAGATCGGAATAATTTCTTAATTTCTCCCATGCATGTAGTTTTGACTCAGCCATGCCTCTGTTGCAAGTTGCCCATGCTAGCAAAAGATATATCACTAGGAAAACCAGAACATTTTGCAGAGAACAGTATGCCTTGGGTCAAATGAAATGTTTGACATTAAAGGTACCATCTTTCCCTCATAAGTGTAATTAATTTTCTTGTTAATATATTAGAATTAATGTAAGTCCTACAATGACACTGAAATAAGCACTTGAGCTATTTTTAATGAGCACTTGAGCTATTGTAGCACTTTATGTGTAAGAACTAATTTTATCTTTTAAAAAAATAAAATATTGGCCTCATGAAAACCAGAATGAGGCAATGCCCCCTTCTAAGGCTCACTGATGCTTAGATCAGGGCTTCTTAACAGTATAGTGGGACAGATGCCAGCTTTGGGCACATCTGTGTCCATTTGTGCTGCTCTCTCAATTTGGATGGAATTATTGCTGATCAAAGAAAGGGCCCAAGCATTTGCAACCACAGTAGAAGAAATCTGAACCATCAGAGGCTGAGAAAAATCATCCTACAGGCTGCCAGCTGCTTTCTCTGATCCAGACTGTTGCCCTGGTACTATTTCTTACCAGACCTCATTTCTGCAAGGCTGTTATTCCTTCCATAGCTGGAAAACAGCTGTAACTGAGTGGAAGAGGAAAGATTCCTGCTAACCAGACTATCATTCAGCATTAGGGAAGTTGCAGTTAATTGTAACCCTTTGTAGTACCAGATGACCAAACTTAGAATATAATGAATCTCAAGGACCTCAAAATGAGAGTTTCTGACAATGCTTCTATGCAGGCCATTGTTACAAGGACATTAATTCTGAAAACAAAGGCTTGCATTCTCTTTTTGCATGCACAAAGCTGTATTGTTATCAGTGGGGTGTTTATATGCAAAAAAAGCTGTGGATCTGTCAGCCTCCCCTGAAGGCTACTTGAAAAATATCTAGGTAGCCAGTTGATTAGGTTTTAAATGAATTTGAACATTTGATGTTGTCAAACTGAAATTTGATATATAATTAAAAGCAAATTTAAAAGTGACTATGCATGTTTTGGAAAGCCATAATCATGTAGTAATATTGGTGCAAACAGCCCTGTTGCAATTAATGCCATAATGATGCTAATTGGACCTGTTCTAGAAGAAATTAGTACCTGGGGAAGTAAAAGCAGCATACCTGAATCCACATATTTCAGAGAGTGGGGAGAAACTCACATCTTAATGAAAATCGATTTTGAGATAACGGCCTCTTTTCAGATGTTCTTTCTTTTAGTGGTTTCACATCTGTCAAATTTCATTCAGGGGAATGCTTTTGGACTTTTGCTGGTGGAAATAAGTGTTTTGAAATTTTACGCAGGTAATGCTGGCATGTCTTCCTTTATACTGTCCCTTCAAATGGAGATCCATTAAGAATAATTTAGAAATGCCATATTTTGAATAGATTTTTAAAAAAGATCTTCTGTCATGGAAAAGCAGCATCGTGTAGAGATATTGAGCTAGAGTCATATCAAATCGTCTGCATTCCAGGAGAAATTCAGATGTGATAAAATAGTTCTATATTTGTTTGTTTAAGTCTGGGCATTTTTGCATAGCAGCTGTGCTTTATTTGTGTGTTCAAGTGTGTGTACATAAAATGGTTCACTAACAGTATAAACCTCCCTCTAACGAATTAAGTTTTAAGGTGTCATTATGTTATTAATCAAATAATGATGACTTTCCAGCTTTTGTAAACAAACTTTCTCAAAGAAATATCCAATGCAGACAAAAATAGAAAAAGGAAGCAAGAACATGGTCCCATCCAGACCGAGCATAAAGTCAGAGCGAAAGCACAGGGAGAACAGGTTTCTACTACATGTCAGTCATGCAAAACAGAAAGAATGCCAGTATTGTAAACACCTACAAAATACGCCTCAAGAGAAATATGCACATGAGATGCTGCAATGCCAGACAGCAGTGTACAGGGCATACAGTACATGAAATCAGAGAACACCTCCAAGGATGAAAGGCTAACAGTGATGATATGTTCTTTTCTTGGGGGTCATTCTGTGGCCACAGCCATCCACTGTGGACAGTAAAAGCCTGCGATTTCATGCAGAAGCTCAACCTACAACTAATAGTTAAATGGGAGTGAAATATAAAATAAATTCAAAATTACTTAGAGTCAACAATTTAAGAATAGGAACAAAAGGCCTGCAAATGAGAAATCAGAATAATAAGGTCAAATGAAAGGATTCAAAGGTTTACCTGGAAAATGTTAGGGTCATCTTTCATAGTTTCATTTATAGGAGGTGAGATAGAAGTGAGTCATGCTGCCTGAGCTCATTTTTTAGACTTCACAGCCACTGAAGAGAGGTAAACAATCCTACAGAATTATAACCAGTAAAATAAATGGACCTATGGAAAAGACTGTCTTTGAATATATACAAATACTGAAACACCCACATGTAGGGAATCACGTGTGACAATGATCATGATAGAGAAGAAAGGCAGGTGTTAAATGTTAGTTTATACTAAGTAGAATAGACCAGCAAATATTAGAGGGACCTTCTCAACCATGAAAACAAATATCTTCAAAGCAATACAAGCGAACTATGCATCTAGGAGTAGATGCAAGTTGAGAGCAAAGAAAGGTTAATTGGGGGAATCACAGAATCATGGAATGGTCTGGGTTTAAAGGGACCTTAAAGATCATCTAGTTCCAAACCCCTGCCATGGGCAGGGAGACTTCCAGTAGACCAGGTTGCTCAAAATCCATCCAACCTGGCCTTGAATACTTTTAAGGGTGTGGCATTCACAATTTCTTTGGAAAACCTGTCCCAGTGCTTCCCCACACTCAGTTCATTGGTGCATTTGAACCCATTAGAGTGTCAAAGTATATTATGTTTTTTACTGTCAACTTCTTTTTCATTTAAGGAGAAACAGAAGCAGAAAATTAATCCAGAAATTTGGTGATACCAATCTTTTACCTCTTCTAACAACTCCTGAAATCTCGTTTTCATTTCCATTTCCATAGCTCCTACTAAACAAGTAAAACCCACAATAACTTTTTAACTGAACTCCAAATGGGTTTTTCTTTGGTGTGGCCATTGCTGACATAATGCAGATACCTCTAGTGGATTTTTTAAACGCATACTAAAAAGGAGGGGAACTTTGCCATCTCTTCCTTCTCTGGCCCTGCCAAATGCTACACAGGCTGAAATTTGCACAGGAGTTTGGTTTAGCTTTTAGGCATATGGAAATCTTGTTCATTCTTCATTATAATTAAAAATATTTCTGCAGTTATCCTCCATATCCCACCCATAATGGGAAATAGATCTATGGAAGGCTGACCTAAGGTAATCTTGGTACCCCAGACTTACGTGCATTACTTTTGAAACAACGTCTTTTCCATGTAACCCAGGGCAAGAGTCTACATTTATCTCTGACTTGTGACTTTTATTTTGCACTTTGCAGGAGAGATATTCTTGAAGTATGTTGTACAACGTGTAGGTTTCCGTCTCCAAAATAAATACATTGGATCACTGTTATTCTGGTAACTGTCCCGTTTTGAATCTGGACCTGGCTCCTTAGGCTTGTACTTTGTGAAATAAAGTCATTCCAGTCACAGTGAGCCAGTAAGCAAGAGATCAGGATATGTCTGGTTCATGGCTTTCCAATATGATGAAGCTATGCTACCAGCATTTTTTAACTGATGATTACACTGTTTAAAAAAATCTTTATGTTTCCAGCCTCTGGTAGATAAGAAGTATGAAGCAAATCAGGCCAGTCAAACTGGCCTCAATTCTGCAAATACTTTTGCAGTAGTTAAGCTTTACATACAGCAAAGCAGACCCCATTACAGGCCTGGTGATTTTAGCAAAACCAAGTGTCTGGTGAGTGCACAGTTGCAGGGAAGATGAGAGGCAGATGAAAGGAAATCCTAAATTGGTTCAGTCCCTTTTACTGTGTAAATTACAAATTGGGTTGGAGGGAGCTTTTCATGTGTCATATGGTCTAGTTTGCAACAGAATGAATTTCATCAACACCATCAAGAAATCCTGTTTGTTCTACATGTGTGGATTGGCACAAAATTCTCTGAGGAACTCCTGGCATTTGGTGTTCTTACCTGTAAAAAGAAGTCGTGTACAAGTGGAGAACTCCAATCTAATTATAATTTAGTGTTCACTTTCTGATATACAGAGGAGCCAGCTGTCCTTTTGAACAGGGAACATTCTGCTTTTTGTAAGAGAAAATTCAGAAACTGATACAGAAAAGACTTGAGCATCATCTTGGATGACTGAGCAGAACTGTGGGAATATCTTGTATTTCATAGCTTGTCAAAGCTTTGAGTCCAGATTTTTAAACCACTTCCTAGAAGCAAAGAAATGTGCAAAACCAATGCCAAGACTTGGAACTATTGTTAATGTAGTGTTAGAAAATTGTTGCTCTCTCAAATTTTGTGCTTTGGGGCAGTGACCCTGAAGGCTTGAGTGAGATTTTATTCATCAAAGTGGAAAATACAAGTATTAATTAAAGACTTATGATAATCCATGCTTGTATAAATTGGGAAGTAGTGTGAAGAATCAAGAAAGTTGTTTTATCTTTGTTTATGGTGTTTACAGATACGGGAATTCTGTGTACAGTTCTGAAATCCTTTTCTAGAAAGTGAAAGCACATGTATTTCAAAATGGTTAAAATAAAGTCATAAATTTAAAGAGTACAAACTTTTTATATACAAAAAATAAGCTTTTCATACATAAAATATTATCCTTGATGCTTTCATTCCAGGAAATCTCATAGAGAAAAATACAATGAGAACAATGGCCAGAAAATTTGAGCTACTAGAAAAATATCACATATGCTTAATAGTGGTGATAATGATACCCAAAATTAACAAGAGAAGTATGGGGCTCTCCATCTTTAAACTGAACTTGTCTGAAGTGATTCCAGAGCTGAGCATAAGTTGTTAAACTCAATATATAAATTGCTGTATGCCATTCCCCAAGTGACATTATGCAAGGAAATCAGGCTGATGGTGTAATCATTTTACTAATCTGTGAATCTACAACATTTTATTGGCAGAACTCTGTTATTCCTGTGTATCTCCTTGCAGCTTTCAATACCATTACTGATATTTATCAAAGTGACAGGAATAAACTACTAATTATTTTCTATTCTTTGGCATTATATATTGTCTGTTGTAAGTGACAAGGCAAAGTGATCACTGCATTTCATGTTCTGAGCAACTGTTCTACCTGTGAGCCTCGATGATTCATAATTTGTTAGGGTGGCCCCTGTAAGTCTGCTTGAAAATATTAATGAGATTTCTGTTGTTGCAATTTTCCCATTAGTAGGAGGATAAAAATAAGCTCCACAGCTGCAAAGATTTATAGTTGTATGTGAAAATATATCTGGGGAGAAGGGAGGGCATCAGAAAATGAGATAAAGCAGTTACTTTAAATGGAGAACAAAAATATATCCTGACCAATTTATTTGTAACTCTGATATCTCACATAAACCTTTAATATGTTTTATTGTTACGGGAACAAATGTATTTTGTCATTTGGATTTATTGTAATGAAGTTACGGCTGAGTTTTAAGACTTCTATAAAAATACTTTTAAGGAAACATTGAAAAAAGCAACATTAAATCATATTACAGAGAGGAATTCCTAGAAGAAAAAATATTGAATTGCTGATAATTAATGTATTGTATTTATTAGGACTAATGTGACAGGTTAATTTGGGGTTACCAGCCTGTGTTTGAGTTCTAGAAAAATGTTTTCTAAAGCAGATGACATATAGCTATGATGCAAAGTGAGCTCTCATTCTGCTCTCAGAAAAAAAAAAATGTCCAAAGCAGCTTTGACTGCACAGAGAATTACACTGGTGAAAAAATAATCCATTCTTAGATTTTCTCTGGTTGCGCATTTATGAACCTGGACAATGCAATATTGCTTTAAAACAAAACTCTAAACTTCATGCAACTCCCTTCACAGACTGGTAATCTCAAATGCATCTTATTAAATGCACTGGGTTAATAATTCATTTAATTTTAATCATTACTGTGATTTGCTGTTTGGAATATAATTTGAACTTACTGTTCATTGGATTTGCCTTTATAATTAATGATTTGATACATAGCTCTCTGCTGAAAATCACATGACAAAATATATTTGATTCTTTATTATTCAGTGTCTACTGGTTTTCATACAACATGAACAAAAGCAGCTTATCCAGTGAAAAGTTTTGGCCTCCTGCATCTGCAGCAATATAATTCTCAGCGCAATCAGAATTTCTCTGATGCTGGTTTTATATTGGCTGAAGAAGACTCACTTCACACAGTCGGTATTACTCCATTATACATATCAGTGAATTTCAATGTTCTAGGAGTTGTTGATCTACAATTTTCCAAGGCAAAGACAGATCCTGGGATAATGAATTTAAATTACAATGCCAATAGTCTTGTGTCTTTTAGTCCCATTTGAAAGATCTTTCAGAAGCAGCCAGCAAATCCCCAGGGGGACACAAAGTGGAAATCACTGCAGCAAAGGAAATATTTGCCAGCCTCTACTGTGAGCGATAGAGATCTGTGTGTGTGTCTGTGTGTGACCTGCAGGGCTCTAAAGAGCCTCCACTTCAGCTCCCTCCTCCCCATTGCTGTAGTCACACTGAAAGACCAGGATTCCCAATCCATCAGAAGGCATAACTAAAGTACTTATAATTAAAATAAATGGAAGCGGTAGGAATCTGATTTTGGACAGTGTCTTGTTTCCAGTCTGACCACAGCACACCATTTCAGAGCCTATTTCCAAAGCAGTGTACTTTCTCTCCAGTGCAGGCGTTGACTCATGCTAAGGAATGTATTCCATTACAGCTTTTCTGGCTTGCACTGTAACTTCATGTAGAACCAGTTAGTTGCTGTGGTGACAGCAACCAACAAACAGAAAAAAAATCATGAACTCTTTCAGGACTGGTCAGAGCAGCTTGATGACAGCATCCATGCTTTAAAGTATAAAATTTTCTTGTTTTGCTCTCATTTAAAAGGAGATTTAAGATGTAATATCATCCTAAGGCCATTTATGTTTCCTCCTGTGATATTAAATTTTTGAAGCCAGAGACTGTAATCTATAGCCGTTCTTTCAAGAAAATCTGGAGTTTATCTCCCTAATAACAAACTAATCCAGTTAAACTTGCTGAAATCCAACTGTCTTTTGGAGAGGTATGTGAAGGTTGTTGGTGTGGATAATACTCATCTAGTGCTGAAATCTATACAATACTTTTATAACCTGCAATTTACTACAGCATTCAATGGGGGTGTTTGAAAAATAGTGTAGGATAAATATAGCATTGCAATATGTTCAGAGAGGTACAAACTCACCAAAAATTCACAAAAAGTAAAAGCCATAACTATATTCATTATTGCTCTAACATTTGATCTTATTAACAATTTCAATAAAGGCATAATGTCATAGTTAAAGCTGCTCATGAAAAACTCTTTCTGGCTTTGGGACTCCCAGATCTCCTGGAAGTATCAGGAGAACTCAAGCAGGTTTCCAGCCAAACGACAGAACCACAGCACATCCCAGGCTAAAAAGGATCTTGAAAGATCATCTGGCCCAATCTTTCACAGGAGAGGGAGCCCAGATGAGACTATCTAGCACCCTGTCTGATTGCATGTTAAAACTCTCCATTTATGGGTACTTCATCCTGCCCCTGAGGAGGCTGTTCCAGTGATTGGTAGTTCTCACTACACAAAAGTTGGGTTTTTTCCTAATTGAAGATGGAACCTCTGCTGGAACAACTTGTGTGTCCCATCCCTTCCCCCCCCCTCCATCTTTTCCATGTATCTCCTTGTGAAGTGAGAGCCACTGTCCTGTTTCCGACAAGTGCAAGTCCCTTGTTTCATCAACCCAGCACTGAAGCACTCAGAGAGGCTCTTTGGTTCCTGCCTGCTTGCAGGAGCACCTGTGGAGGGGGTCCTAGGTAACCCAACCTGAGCAGCCAGCAACATGTGGTCACAAAATGTTCAGGGGCTCATCTGAATGTCCTGCCATGTCACTGCCAGCCCCACAGAGACGGCAGAGGGCTCTTCCTGTGCCCCTCTGCTCCATCTGCAAGGAGGACACAGTGCAAAAATAGGAATATGGGGTACCCTCATGCAGGTACTCACTGAGAGTTAGGGAATGCCTGGGCTCACTCACCTCAGAGGAGAGTGGCTGTCGCAGTATGTGGGCACTTTTATGGTTGTGCATAGATCTGGCACTATACATCCATGTTGTTATTCTCATTTGTTGCCATTTTAATGGCCTAACTGTCAGATCCGTCTGCCATGATAAACTGTGCATGTACAAATCAGTGTGGAAAAACCAGACTTGCTGTGATATGAGTTGGAGAATTCGGCTCAGAAGGGAAGCGTGTGCATATTTGTGCCTGCAAGGACATATATTTATGTGCATGTGTGTGTCTGTATATTTCATTAATAGATGCTGTATTATTGCTATAGTTAGGTTATTCTCAGCCCATTACTTTTATTGCTAAATTTGTTAATTTGCCACTTATCCTCAAGGGATTATATTGACATTGGCAGGATAAGCCTAATGGCTGTTGTGATGTCTAGACAAATGGAATTGAAGACAGCAGAAATACTTACTCAATATTTTCCTTCTGTGGGAAGTTTCAGTCTCACTCTTAGAAGCCTTTTAATGTAACTCTATTAACGATTTAATATAATAACAAATGTGTGCTGTAATGGAATAAGTGTAAGCACTTTACATGTGTTTACAGTTGGCTGGGCAGACTCTCTCTGCCTAACACCAAAGCCAATTTAATATTGTGGATTTGAAATTAAACAAGGAGTGTTGAGTCTCTAGGAATTTTCACTGCAATAAAAAAAAAATCCCCTCAGTTAGACTGGTAGCATGAAAATCCTACACTATTTTGAAAGGAAGAGAAGGTAAACCCACTCTTTGAACAGCAGAAAGAAAACAAAGCAAAAATTTGGATTAGCTTTGTGTGGGCAACATAATCCAGGGAAGATCCACAGATGCATAAATTCTAGGTCAAAGAACAACCATTAGAGTAAAAAGTCTTGTCTGGGTTCCTACCAAACCACCAGACAAAACATCCTGCTGCATTGCTCCCATCATAACTACTGCAACAAGAGGATTAATGGGAGGAGCGCTGACAGCTCTCTTTTCAGACTTGTGTCTTGATCTTTCTTCTCCCACATCTTTGAAGTTATTAACATCAGGGTGTCTTCTGTGAAGAGGATCTGAGATTTGGGAAGGAAATCTGGCTAAGTCAGAAGATTTTAATGGGAAAATGTCAAGAAAAAAGAAGAATAGAAGATTAAAGAACAGTTCAAAGAAAAGAGAAAGGGTATATCAGTGAAGAAGTTCAGGAGAGAGTGAGGTAGAAAAGCTATGTAAATATGGATATATATCAGTAGATGAAGAGGTTTTGAAAAGTTTCCATACTTATGAAGACTGAGCTGAAACTCCTCTGAGTCACAAACAAATAACTTTGTCAAGATATTCAGTGCTGGTTCCTACTAACTACTCTGTTCTCTCCAGGACTTTGAAGGAGGTGTTTTGGTAGAACAGCTTAATTAAAATTAAAGAGAAAACCCAAGAGAACTCTCACACATTTCCAACAAAATCTCTCCCCTGCTATTGCCATCCTATCCCTTCTTTCTGGAGTGAAGATGCCTGCTTCATCTCTCTCACTGTCAATCTTAGAAGATCCCACATTGCACTGAGGGAAGCTTCAATCTCTGCTGTGTCACAGCCTGGCTCTGTCTCTATATTTGGCAGGGTTTTTGGCAATATCTTGTGGTTTCCACTCCATACCTCCCTCTAGTACTGCATAAGCAGATGAGCCTTGCCTGTTACTCTAACTGCAACACTTCCCTTCATGATTGATTACGTATCTTAAAATGTGAGGACGATGAAGGAAAAATAAGTTGCTTGGCTTAGGAAATCTGCTCATCTTTATCTTTTCCAGCAGAGAAAAGAATGTAGTCCAAACTAAAAAGAGAAAGAGTTTAGAAGACTAAGTACCAAAGTTTTATTGCCCAGACCATTTTCATATAGAAAACATAAATTAAAGGAATGATATATATATAACTAATGAAAAGAAACATGGATGACAGAATGAAACAGAAGAGGAGAGAAAGATCTCTCAGTTACATATGCTGTATTGTTAGAAAGTTTAAAGATACATTTTGTTCTGGAAGCGAGGAATGCTTTTCTCAAAAACATAAAACTCCATCATGACCCAGATTATGAAAAGTCTTTTCCCTGGCCTTACTAGAAAGGAGAGTCTACAGCAGTTTGGAGGCTGTTTGACAGCCTGGAGCATGGGGCTTAAAATGATCTAATTTTTTTGGACTTGATTTTGAAGTTAGAGCATACACTGTCAGTCAGCAAACCGCAGAACACATGTAACCCAAAACCAAGCTACTAACCAATTTGCAAATGCAATTAAATACAGGTTTTTTCACAATGCCTATGCATACTGGGGTAAAATGTATCCAAAGGCCATCAGAGACACTGAATTCTCTGAGTTCCTTTACCTCATTCCTTGCTTTTTTTAACATGACAGAAGCTGTTCACAATGCTTATGTGAAACCTAGCATACATGTGGATAGATGTCTATATCAGTACACATGACCATTCTTAGCTATGCTTTTTTTTCCCCTAAAACATGGTTGTGGATGTTTTCATATTGCAGCAATGAGTCATCATCACCGTGGTACTTTTAACTGGGATTCCAGCTGGGACTGGCTGTTCCTCCTCTGTCTGACAAGGGTCTGTGAAGGCGCTGTGCGAGCTCCTTGTTCTGCCAGTGTTTGCTCCGTTCCTCGCTACTGTGTCTCGTCCTCCGCAGTAGCTCTGGCACTCACAGTCTGCATTTTCTCGGGCAAGGTTTTTTTCACTGCTGGCTTTTTAGAACTGATTACCAGGTGACCATAATTACCATATTATAGTCAAAATGTGCTTTGTTCTCTGTGTCAGTGCCTGAAACGTGTCTCTATACACTCTGGCTTTCTAGCACCAATACTGTGCTCAGTTTACGGACATTTGTAATTGAAAAAAACCAAATCTGTCGCTAGGTGATATAGAGACAGTATTTATTTTTTGGGTGAGAAAAGTGCATAAGGTTGAGGTATTCAACTCTGTGGTATGCGTTTTAGGTATGTGACACCCACTAACTCTCCATAAGTAATATATCAAATATTTTATATGCATGAATCATGTTTCCAGTTGGGTGTTTTTGTGTAAACCACTGGAATTCATTATAATAGTTTCTCTCATATCATCTAGCAATTTCCCAGTCAAGCCCTCAGTTTTTTTAAACACATTTATATTATATTTATTTTTACTTGGTAGCCATCATCGCATACTAGTACTTCAAAGGAGCTTGTTCAGGTCAGGTAGTTTAACAAGGCAAATATTTCCCTATAAACAGTAAATTCCATTACAAAGGATCATTTATTTATCTTCTCCTCATACTGTTTTTTAATTTAAAAAAAAATAATAAGGAAAGTTCAACTAGAAGGGTGCCAAGTTTTGGGGATTTCAGATACTAAATAATTGTCACAGTTGGCAATACTCTGGAGTTTGCAGTTCATCATGCTTCTGTATTCCCTAACCTGTGATTTCAGATGTTCCTGTTTCAGTCTTTACCAAATCCTTAATTCTGTAGGGAAGCGAAATATCCCTGAGAAATTTTGTTTTTCTGAAAGCAAACTGTTGCTATAGCAAAATATGATGTCTCAAATTTGACTACAATGGAGAGCAAGATATTTTAGAACATAAATCATCCCTGAAAAGTCACTGAAAATGCTGTTTAATAAACAAAAGAGGGTGGAATTAGATTTAACAGGAAACTTTCCTGTAAACGAAAAGCCTCTTTCTTTAGTGGAATCCTCCAGCTCATGTTTTCCATTTAAAATTATTTGCATCTCTGTTCCAGGTACAAAGTATGTATATTTTCTTTAATTATGTTCTTACGTCCATGTAACTTAGCAGATGAGGTTGGCCTTGGAGTACACAAGTAAGCCCCTTGCCTGGGTTTGTCTTCTTCTGGATACTCAGGACAGCTTCCCCACTCAGGAGGAATAATGGAAGGAAAAGAAATGTGTTATTCTGAAGGTGGTACTCAGTTCCCACCTGGTGGCTGGGCCTTCCTGCTCAGACAGCAGCTCCCACTGTCCCCTAACCCCTGGTGACAGTGCAGTGCTGGGTTAGAGAGAGCCATTGGCCAGTACACTTGGTTGTTTCACTCTCCACAAAAGCACTGGACCAGGTGAAAATAAATCGCTTTGCAAGGACAAGAAAAATATTTCTATTGTGACTGGATATAGCATTGCAAATATTTGCCTTCATCTGGAACCCCAGCCTACAGCTGCCCCTGGCCTGATGGGAGCCTCTCACTCCATCTCCCAACCCATCAGCTAAATCACATTGGCCCTGGATTTAGATATTCCCATTTGAGAACATCCCCATCCAGGTCCACATAAACTCTATGATGGAGCATGGCTGTTGAACATCTTCCGGCCAGCATCAACCCAGCTGGCTTTGGGACCAAAGTATTGTGTCAATGTGGGCTCAGGTTAATTAGCTGTGCTAAGAAGAAGGGCTAATTTAGCTCAGGGGCAGTGTTGCAAGGCACAGAGCTTTACGGAGCCTGTGGAGCTACACCCCTGCACTAGAAATGCTGGGAGCTAGTTCAGAGGCTTTTGCTCCATACCATATGGCACAGCACAGACATTGCCCCTCAGTCCCAGAGAGTGCACTGTGATGTGCAGTGACACCTTGAAGTATTCAAATGGCCAAGTCATTTGTAAAGCTTCATCTCCCTCAAGCTCAGAGCTGGATTTTGTAATGATTATATTAAATATTACTCCACATAAAAGCACTTCCTGTGCCAGGGGCAAGGTGTTACTCAGCATTGTGGCAGACTTCAGTCAAGGGAAAATGCTGTTTTGTTCTCTTTTTGTTGCCATCAAAGATATCAAGGAAAGTGCAAGTGGCTTCCAAAACTGTATTTTCAGTTCATGTAATGAATGAATGAATGAAAACATTTTTCTTCAACTGGTAGCCTAATTTGAGTACAGACACATTAAAAAAAAAAAAAAAAAGAAGTGACTACTTCCCACATTTGTATAGCACAGGAAATCATGGAAGCTGATATAAAGGTGCCTCACAGAATTATAGTATTGATACTGTGAGACATCTTTAATTACATCAACTCTAAATATTTCTCCAACTATAAAATACAAAACAGACAAAGTAATGAACATTTTGACTATTTGGGAACTAAATGTTTTTTTTTTCTTTTGAAACACAGTGCTGCAAATATGACTTCTTTTTCACATGGTAGCTGAAAATGGCTTCTATATCATGCTTACTTTACATATTTAAAATATAAAGCAAGTTATGGATAGCCTGTCAATAATATAAAATCATTAACCAATCCAGGAATATAATTAATGTAGTTCTTTTGATGAAATGGTTAAACATATTTGAATCAAGCAAAACACATGTGAGTAGAAAAGTTTAATGATCAAGTAGAAATGAACATCTTTTGTAAAATGTTCTATGTTTTTTTCTAAAGCCCATCAACCACTGAACTCTCCCTGACTTGAACACTGTTCTGCTGTCAGGTTGGGTGCCTCATAGAGAGCCCAAGGTGCCAAGAAGGCACCACTGTTGTTCATCTTCCTCTCCCAGGACAGGATGAGCTACTCTCAAATTATTTCTCAGGGACTACTTTGAAAATATTTTTTAATAATGGAAATTTTTACATGACACGTGTGAGCTTTCTATGGAGTTCTTATTTCCAGTCCCATTCTCAGTTTACCAAATAATTTTTTCCACCATTTTATACTATGCTGTGTTTTTCACACAAATGGAGTTGAAATAGTTGCCAAGGAACCAAGAAGTGGCTATAGTTAAAACTGCCTGAAGTGTTTATTAATCTTCTACTCAGGTGCTGGAATGGGAAATGCCTTGTTCAGGGAATTTTAGTTTCCCGAATCCCAAACTGGATTGTTTAAATGCAGCTGTTCATGTGGTGCGCCTATCCTTGTAGAATCACAGACCGAACAGTGTAGATCCAGGTGGATAAAGGTAAATAGTGCTCATACAGTTAGAAGAAGAAGATATTGTTTGAGTAAAATCCACCATTGTGATTAATGTGCTCAGGCACTAAATTGCAAAAATGACCAAGTTCCTCAGAAATATCTGTGGTTTCTTACCAACTGGAAACTTGTAGCACGTATGAATATTTTGAAGATAGATGGCATAATACTTCATGTGTCTTTGAATTTTATGCTATGAATGAATTTTTTTAATATGATAACATCTTACATGTTTTTTTCTTCTAAAACTATTCTAAGGAGTAAAATGAGACACTAACAACAGCACAACACAATGCAAATGACCTTGTTACAACAGTGTAAGTGATTCCAAATGAAGAAAAACAGTTTACAAAGAGCCTTGAGTCTCAAGGTGGGAGTGCTCAGACTCTGGGGCAGCCTTGTTGTGTAAGGGGACCAGGAAGAGTCTACAAAGAATCTTTTCTGACAATAGAGTCCAAATACAATATCCGTATGGTGATGCTGAGGTTTTATGCCCTGGCCTTGGTTAGTCTCTCAGCAGTGCCTTGAAGCTGGCGTGGCACATCTCAGCAGTGCCACCACATTGGAGTGAGGCCACCCCAGGCATGCAGGGCTGGGGCTGAGACACAGCAGCGTGGGAAGGGAGGCCCAAGTGGGCCAGTGTGAATGGAGCCCTTGTCCTGCTCTCCAAGAGCCACCGAGGGAGGCTGGGATGTCTCAGCCAGTCTGGTAGGCTTCCTGGCTTGTCCCCAGCAGGAGCTGCTGAGCAAGGCAAGACCTGGTGTGGCAGGAGGCTGTGTCAGGCTGCTGGCCACACTGGGTGATGCCTCACTGTGTCTGCACCTCAGTGCTAGCTGGGAAACTGCCTTCTCCCTCTGCAGTGCCCCCTGGGTGCCCAGGACCAAGACTTCATACTTTGGTGCCACCAGGCATGGGTTGATCCTTCTTCTTTTGTCAGAAGATTGGAAAAGGAGATCTGGATACAGGAGCTGCTGCTGTTGGCTGCTGCCAGACCCCAGGGTTTTCTGTACGATTGCTCAAAGGGAACCATTTTCCTTTGCAGTTGCAGGGAACAGTAGTTTGATGCCACATTGTGTCCTCTTTGCTCCAGTTCTGGTTTACCCTTAAACGTGTTTCTGAGAGCTCGTTCTTCATTCCCACTGCCAACTGAAGGTGGTTTCCCAGGGCTTCCCAGGGCTTTGCAGTTGCTGCTTATCCCAAGACCCAACCTTTGTACCGCTCAGAGGAAGGGCAGGTTACTTTTCCCTCGTCCCTCTGCATTGCCTAAATCTGGCTAGCAGGAGGTGGGTGCCAGCCAGAGGCACGGCTGCAAGGTGGATGCTGTGCTGGTTGACTGCCCAACATCCATGCCTGGGCTCTGCCCCTGCAGTGTCCCCAGCAGCCGTTCCCTGCTGGGTGACGCCTGTCGCTGCCGCAGCCACCGCACCACTCGCTTGCAGGGCCCCTCTGCATCCGCGTGTAAAATTAACCACTGTCTATGTGTGCCCAGGGCCAGCTTCAAAGCCCTTTGAAATTGCGGGGATTTTTCTACCCACTTCAAAGGGCCCTGGCTTATGAGCGTGCAGCACAGGGTGCACCAGTTAATTTTTAAACTCACATTACCTGAAAACTTCTTGTAAAGTGTACCGGAGCATAAGGCTGGGGACGAGCTTGCTGGAACACTTGACAAGGCACAGATGAACACCTGGGATTAAAAATTTCTTTCTTTGTTATTTATCTTTTTATGCCATGCACATGCCTTTTAATCATTCCTTGTAATCATTTACCTGTGTTTTCTGCTGTCCTGCACATTTAGTGCTTGGTCGTTCCCCTTGCGACACCTTGCCCAGTAATCCACAGGACCCAACAAGGTCTGCAGGGCTTTCCTGAGCTGATCTTACACTTCTGAGCAGCCTAAAAGAAACCCTGGGCATACGTGAGTGAGAACCACACCACTTGAGTGAGAACCACACTACTACATGCACAACTCTGCAGGAAGCTGCTGCTGCTGAGGACAGTCCGTGTGCTCCCTTGTCAGCATGCTGGGCAGCCATCCCTCCCTGCCTTCCTACCTCCTTGTCTCTTGCATGGCTCCCAAAATAACTCCCCCACTGTTGCTTGGGATGTTTATTGCCACAGGCTGGTTGCTGGCAGGACAAGAAATTATTCAACAGTGTGCAAGGGCTGCTATTTTATCTGGCTCTGGTTTGTGAGATGCATAAAGATACAATGCAAGATTAAACAAACAAACCCAAGAAAACACCTTCCCCTTATTTACTTTTCCTGGACAACTTCATATCTTTGTTTCATCCAAAGTCCTCTACATCACCCATTTTACATCTCAGCTCCTATAATAATAAAATAAAGTTAAAAAAAAAAGAATTTGAAAAGAAATTTTTGAAGTAGTGCTGATAGGCAAAGAACATTTTATTTATAGAGCAAGGAATAAATAAACATACCTCTGAACTGAACTGGAGAGTAATCTCCCAAAGGAAATAGTAGCTATCAAATTGTTTGAATAATTTAAAACTAGGTTGGGCAAAGCACTTAATAATATATGGCAGAAAAGAAGCCTGCCTTGGCAGGAGATGGAGTGGATGACTTAATCAGTCTTTTCTCCAGCCTGTCTTATTTTATGGTTTGTTACTGTAGATGACTCAATGTTAACAATGCTTATTTTCTTACAACTGCTTACTAGAGGACAGTGTATGTCTATGTACTTATTCCTTATTAATTATCCCCACTTAGCAGAAAGGCACTGGAGGTGATAAGAAGTTTTTAGGAATGTGTGAGTGTCTCTCTTTTAGGGCCGCCTATATAAGAAGAATGGCAAAGCCATCTGCCAGCTCCATCCTACAAAAGACACCATATATGTCACATATCATTACCATGCTTTTTTATCATCACAAATTACAGCAAAATTCTTTGTGAAGTCTTTTTGAAAGCATTGAAATTGGGTTTGTATCACTAAAGGTAAAACTCACTTTTCTTTAATGAACAATGTATAATGTAGCAGAGCTCTGTGAGAGAGGGAAATCCATAGCCTGATTGCTTCTGAAGTGGGTCCTAGAAAAAGTACCATATTCACTTTAGAAGTGTTTATAAATTACACTAAAAGTGACTGGCAGCTGTTGTTCTATCTTATTTGGCCATAAAGAAGCTTCACACCTTTTTGTGTAAAACACAGTGAGAAGCATGTGGGCAAAGAGATCTCACTAAAGACTTAGGAAGTGTTTGTTGGACATTGGGTAAGTCAGAATGTACATTACTAGGGAAAGAACAGACATAAACCAAAACGAATACAACTATTACTTTGCTTGAGATGAAATCTGTACTATTAAGAAAACAGACAAACACTGATCAGACAAACACAAATGACAAATATAGGAGAGCCTTCCTTGATTTGGCAGCTGGACAAGATGAACTCTAGGAGACTTACAGGAGAGAAAAAGACTCAGTTTAGAGAGAGGGAGATGGAATACACAATATAAAAATATATAAATATAAAAAAGAAAAAATCTATAGCATCTATAGCATATTCTACACCTTCTTCTATGTAAGAGCAATGGACTTTCAGAAAGGGAAGAGTAAGTTAGAGACACTGAGAAACTTTCTAATAGAATACTGAAGAACTGGAATATTTTGCTTGGATAGTACAAAAATCTACAACAGATGTCAGACAAATATTCGTTTAGAATGATTTAGGTGTATTTGATATTTCTTTGGGCCAAAATACACCAGATGATTTCTTCATAGTCCTTTCATCCCTGCTGTTAATGAATTTGTGCATTAATGGAGAAGGCAAATGTGGAAAGAAAAATCCTGGGAGCATACTTACAACAGGGCTTATGAGATTGGCATGGAAAAGCCTTCCATGCAATTATTTATAGTATTGCCTACTTTTTACATTTGTCATGCTCCTAAAAGAAGACAGAAATTGGCATTTTGGAACCATTGCAGGATTTTTTTCCGTTGTTATGTTTGGCACTGTAATCCAGAGCAGAGACGAGACATGACTGCCAGAAAGGTGCATTTACAGAGATATTGAGAAGTCTGTGGTGGTCCTCATCTGAGGATCCAAAGGCTCCTGGAGCATGTAATTTGATTTCCATGAAGGGGTTACAGACAGGGCTGTGCTTATCAGAGGAATGAAGATGCCAGCAAAGAAGAGGTGTTGTTACCTTGCCAGTTCTGTGTCTGTTGAAAATACTGCCCCAATATTTCTCAAACTCTTTTTTTTTTTGCAACACCAGCAAAAGTTCTGTTAGTGCTTTTTCACCATGTTAATGCATATTGGCTTGTGACAGAGGGCACATTCCACATACAAATAGTCTAAATAATTCCATTTTAATATCTGGGTTACCACAGAGAAAAGTCCTCTTAGCTTCTTGGTTATTTCTGCTCCATAAATCTTCAGTATAGCTTTAGACTAACAGAGTTTCACATCTACAAATGCCTGAAAAAGGCTGAAACAATCAGTACTGGATATGCTGTGGATCTCTATTTCATTCATGCATATTTTCAGAGAATTAAAACGAAAATGTAACACTTATGATGGAGAAGCAAAATACTAGCTGTATCTAAATATAACATATCTGATTTTGCCATTACTAAAAGCTGTTTGCTTTTAGTTTCTTTTTAAATTTTATATCCCATTTTGATAATACTCAACATAAAGCTCTATCTGTTCTGGTGAGAATATGGGCATTTTTTGCAACTACCTTACTGACGGAAATATTTGTGGAATTTTTTTCCCCCTTACATAGGATTTGTGCCTTCCCTTGCTTCATTGCTCTCCTTTTAGTTTGCTGTGTTCTCTCATTGGAAAGCATAGCCTAAATAACCGAATACAAACTATTCCCTCATCAGAGCTGCCACCCTTTACCAATATCAACAAGCACAACTACCATAGTGATGAACTCCATAAAGTGAAGCAGAAAACACCCCCCAGAATGCTTTCCATTCTCTGCTGTGCCAAAAAGCTCTGGTTCATAGTTCCCCAAAGCTCTGCTAGTATTTTTTCCACCGCTACTTTTACTAGCCAAGGCTAAGATATTTGGAGGGTTCCTTGGGTAAAATAAAACACTTAACAGTGGAACAAACAACTTGGAACAGTGTCACTCTTATTTTCCAAATCACTTATTTTTCCCCCTATACCCACTAAAGCCATTGGAATACCAATCTCTTATTAAAGATGCACTTCACAAAATTATTTGGCTGTTGATGTTCCAGTCCCATAGGGTTCAAAGCCCATTAATAGCAGCAAATTTAACTGTTTTTTTTCTGAAGGTACATGTTCACATCCACCCCTTTCCTTTCCTTTCCTTTCCTTTCCTTTCCTTTCCTTTCCTTTCCTTTCCTTTCCTTTCCTTTCCTTTCCTTTCCATGGATGGAAGCCCCAGGAAAACACCCCACAGCCTCTGATGGTTTCTCCTGGAGATTGGGATTTAGCGGTCTGCATTTCAGCTGCTTGCAACAGGGTGGTGACATCTGATTTACACTGTAACAAGCCTCTGATCTCCTCCTTTAGATCAAAAGTAAGAGGGCACCAAAAGTTGTCTATGCTGCACTTTTTCCATTTACAAGTTTGAACAAGTCATTTTGGCTGCCCTGGTTTTGATGAAAATGAGGAACAGCCAAACACAGCCTCTTTAAACCAAACCAAAACACAACACCACAATAAAAACAACAATAAAAAACAGTTCATGCTTCCAAAAAAAACAAAATTACAGCAAAAAACCCCAACAAAAATCTGTCTTGTGTTTGGAAATGTCTGTGAAAGAGAGGTGCCAGGGCAAACATCTCCTTATTATAAAGAAGTAGTTCTCCAAATGTTATATAATGATCAAGCTTGCCAGGAATATAGGATGGATCAATATTCACTTTACATCATTACCACATAGCTGCAGCTTCCAAAAAATGCTAAATTAATAAAGGAAATAGGAATTATTTCTCAACTTTTTATTTCCTATATATGAAATATTTCATCACAATTAATTTTGGAGTATAATTCCTTTTTTTTCTTGTTAACTAGAAGGCACCAGTAGTGACATTTGATCAGATACAATATACTAACTCAGATAAAAAAATTTAGTTAGATTTAAGTCGATTAATTAAGTACGAGAAAGACTGAGACTGTTCCAGATAAACTAATATTAATACTTCTAGGTTCAACATTGTTGTAAGTACTGTAGCACCGAGTGCTGTGGTAGCTTACTCTGATGTCTGTGGGGCCATTCCAGACTTGATTTTGTGCAGTGTTTGCCCATAAACTGCAAAAACAGTGCCCACTCTGCAGGAAGAAACTTATTTTTCTCAAATATAAAACAAGAATTTTTAAGCCACTGAAAGAAAACATGATCATTGAGCACTCAGCACTTCCAATTCCACTACTAAACCATGTCTACAGGTGCCACATCTACACATCCTTTAAATACCTCCAGGGATGGTGACTCAACCACTTCCCTGTTACAAGCTGGTCCAATGCTTAACAACCCATTTCATGCAGAAATTTTTCCTAATATCCGGTCTAAATTTTCCATGGCACAGCTTGAAGCTATTTCTCCTTGCTCTACAGCATGTTACCTGGGAGAAGAGGCCAACCTCCACTTTGCTAGACCCTCCTTTCAGGCAGTTGTAGAGAGAGATGAAGTCTTGTCCCAGCCTCTTCTCCGGGCTAAACAACCCTGGCTCCCTCAGCTGTTCCTCACAGGACCTGTGCTCCAGACCCTTCCCCAGCTCTGTTGCCCTTCTCTGGACACGCTCCAGTGCCTCAATTTCCTTCCTGAACTGAGGGGCCCAGAGCTGGACACAGCTCTCAAGGTGTGGCCTCGCAGTGCCCAGTACAGGGGATCAATCACTGCCCTGGTCCTGCTGGCCACACGACAGAGGCTGATACAGGCCAGATTGCCATTGGCTTTCTTGGCCACCTGGGCACAGCTGGCCCATGTTCAGCACCCCCAGCCCCTTTTCCCAGGCAGCTTTCCAGCCACTCTTGTCTCCCTGTAGCACTGCCTGGGATTGTTGTGACCCAAGGGCACAACTCAGCACTTGGCCTTTTTTGGGGGGTTTACCTCACACAATTTGCCTCATCCCATCAATCCGGGCTGTCCAGATCCCTCTGCAGAGCCTTTCTACCCTTCAGCAGATCAACACACACGATCACCTTGGTGTCGTCTACAAACTGACTGAGGGTGCCCTTGATCCTCTCATCCAGGTCATCAATGAAGATATTAAACAGGACTGGTCCCAGTACTGAGCCCTGGGGAACACGGCTAGTGCCCGGCCATCGGGTGTTATTCCATCTGGCGCACCAGATTTTGTTCCATCCACCACCAATCTGGGCCCCACCCTCCAGCCAGTCTTTTACCCAGCCAAGACCACATCCAGGCCATGAGCAGTCAGTTTCTTCTGGAGAATGCTGTGGGAAATGGTGTAAAAGACTTCACTAAAGTCCAGGTAGACAATGTTCTCAGCCTCTCCCTTCTCTGCAAAGCTCATCACATTGTTAGAGAAGGAGATCAGGTCAGTCAAGTAGGACCATTGTCCAGAAATTTTCAGTGAATAAACAGTAATCATATCAACAATGCTCTCCCTCTTTAGCAAACATTTGTTAATGGATTTCACAATAACAATACGTGTTTTCAGGATAAAATCACATGCAAACTAAACCTGTTATATTCTGTGTGGGAACACTAGCAGTTTTCCATCTTCATTAAAGATGGGTTGGACACAAACTTTTTTTTGCTGTAGTTATTAAATAATATTACATGTTTCTGTGTTGACAGGTCTGGGCCTCTTCCAGAATGCTATTGATACAAATGCTGCATAATTTCTGACACTGGCTAATTTTCAAACAACATTGTTTATCTGTTTTTTGGACACACAACTGTGTGACTGATGGCTTTATTTTATCAACAGGATATATTAATTTTACTAGTTTGCATGTGCAATGTGGCAGGGTATCAAAATGACTACCCAGATAACCATGAAAACTGAGTTATTTGATTAGTCTAAACTCCTGGAATTCTTTAAAAAATATTTCTCCTGGCTCATCCATCCCTAACTCCATTCATTGCCTTCTTTCTGTTTGTATTGACAGCAACAGTTTTCCAGGCAGGAGTTATAACATGGCCCAAGAGTCTTTTTTAGCTAATTAACCTCTCCATAGCATACATGCAGACAAATGAGGTCTCAGGAGTGAATGAGTTTTCCTTCTAGTCCTTTGAATAAAACTGCAGTTTAATATAACAACAACTTTACACCACCTATTTTTTGCACTTCTTTTGAGCAAAAGAATTTCCAGATAAATCAAATTCTTAAATTTTGGGAGAAATTTCTGGTGACTGAAGCAAGATTCATCACAATGTTGCTCATTGTTGAATTTTGATTAATGTTCCCACTCAACTGCTGACTCACTCTCCAGCATGCGCAAATATTTGGTTTCTTTCTTTTTCTGGAGCATGTTCTGTAGAGCCCACTGATGTAGTATCCAAGCAAATTTTCAACATCAACCAAAATATTACCCATGCATAGAACTTTGGTGACATCCCTCTTTTAAGGGTCTGAGACTACGCAACCCAACCATTTCAGCATTCACACTAAACAACTAAGTGCTTTTCTGTTGTTTTTCACAGAAAAGAGAGCAGTGGCATATAGCACTGAGGAATCTCTTAGTTCAGGTCTGTGGCTGCAGAGTAAGCCAGAAGTGATGTAAAACCTCCAGGCACAAGAAAGGCAGAGCTGAGGGCTGCAATCCTTACAGAGACAGCTTTACAAAACTTATTTGCAGTCAAATATTTGATGCTAACAAAAGTGAAACAGTTGGGGTAAATTTCTTAACATCTGTGGTTAATCTAATGCAGGTTTTCCAGCAGTTCAACCACATCCATGAACAAATGAGTTTTCCTTTCCTTGCAAGTCCTTTTTTTTTTTTCTCAATAAATCTTCCTTAGTCTGGCTGTAATCTGAAGCTCATTCTCAATGAGAGTGTTGAAAATAGAATGTCATTCTCCAGCAGCTTGATAGAGAAGCAGACATCTGGTGCTCTTTTGCTACTTTATGCTTTTCAAAAAACTGTCAAAGACTGCAAGGTATGCCTTAACACAAACAGCTCTTATGGAAAGTCTCAGGCAGAATCTTCCAAAGTCAAATGACCCCCTGGGTTCTTGGGTCACTAAATTCTCATATCATGGCCATGAAGTCCCTCTTTCCTTTCTTCTACCTCCCTTCTTCTGCATCTCTCCCAATTGTCTCAGCAAAGAGTAGTTGTACTTATGCTTCAAGTGTACCCCTGATTTTCCCAGAACAGAGCTGATCTTCTGGGAATAACCTTACTCTATCTGTGTGAGCCTCAGGGTGCTGAATGGACATAGTATTGTATTTCTTGAGGCTCTCCCTGGAAAATCTAAACACCCATGCAAACATTGAACTTCAAATGCAAAAAAAAAAAAAAAAAAAAAACAGGAAAAAAGCCCCTCACCAAAGAAAGGCTGTTTTATTTTGTTTTGCTTCCTTACCATCATCGGTTTCTACACCGATATTTTTCTGTGTCAGTATGAAATTACAGTCCAGCCTCCAAAAACACTCTTGCTGGAAATGTCCCGTCCCTCTTTCCACAATTTGTTATACTCAAATTATAAAAAACAAGCAACAAAATAATAAAAGAACCCTACTCCTCACTCCTGTCCTCCATGAAAGTGTCTTTATAACACTGAAACTTATATTGCTGTTGCCAAGGTCAAACACAGGTTTCTGCTAATTGGGAGCCGTTACGAATCCTGTCTCAGAAGTGTCTCTGGAAGACATGGCTTGATTGCTCTCTGGAATCAGCCATGGCTCCCAGTGTCTCGGGCCTGGCAGAGCACCTTCCTTGTTACTCAATAATCACTAGGCATTTCTTCGTGCCCTGCCCCCTGTGAAGAACATGCTGTTATTCTCTGATGCACAGGAGGTGCATATTACAGCACTGGTAAGGTGCTGCGGTTTATATTTTCACGGAAGTATTTGGGTGGAGAATGCTTTGTTGTTATTCAGTAATTTTAAAATCACTCTTAATGCATGTCAAGTTAACCAGAGATGCAAATAAAAGCATTCATTCATCGAAACCAAGCAGACCATGCAGCCTAAAAGGCTTACAAAAGACAGAGGTGAAGAAAAGAGAGGAAGAGTGCACTTAATCTGTTTGAAGTTTGGGACACCTGAGGGAGATCATTGCGTAGACAGTGTGACCACACCCAGTGTGGGAACATTTCTGGATTGCCACCAGTCTCATTACTAAGGTACAGACCAGGTATTGCTCATCGATATTCTAGCTGCAAAAGATCCAGAAGGCTTCTGTGTTGACTTTCTCTTCAGGATCCCCTCAGTCTGACACACAGCAGACCATAGACAACTGGGTCACCCCATTTAGTGTCCAGGCAATACTCTTGTAACCCTTGTATCTCTTGGGCTGCAATAGCTGCAGCTAGTCAGGCACTGCCCAGAGCCTTCCTCCCATTTCCCAGCAGAAGTAAAAGAGATGAACTCTGACATGAGGAAGACTCTGCTTTGAGGCAGGGAGTTGCAGGAGAATATATCTTTAATGTATTGCTGTACAGCAGCTTCCATAAGAGAGGAAATATTGATGGGCCATGTCGCTCAGTTTTCTCTCCCTCTCAAAACTTGAAGTAAAATCCCTTTGACAAATGAGCCAAAGCAAACTCCCTTTTCTCTCCTGCAGCAGTGCTCTCATAGACATCATTTGCAACTCAACTGATTTCTTGAGTTTTGAAATCACTTGAAATCAAGTGGTTTGCTTTGTGGCTTATTTAGAAACTCCCAGGATCTCCTTTCCAAGTATTTGGTCTGTCCCTCCTGAACCTACATAAACTTAATGCAAACAGAACCCACGTTTCCCTCTGCTTTGTTCAGTGTCTTGCTAAAGCGCTGCATAACATTTGGAAGACTGCCAAGTCTGCCTCCAGCCAAGCCTACTTTGAGAGACCCCTCGGGAGTTCATTTGCACAGGTGCAGCCCCAAGCACAGGGGAAGATTAACCACACATGTACCTTGAGCTCTCAGCCAAGCTCCACATAGGACCTGGGAACTCCAGCGAGAGAGACACATTAAAAACTGCAGGAGTTATTGCAGACAGGAGAAATTATGGAAGGAGAGGACTTGTACATATCATATATATATTATACTTGTATATAAGAGACTGATTGTAGTTAGTGGAAAGATGTAAAGGACTTCAGCAAGCTTTGGATCAGATCATATTCTTTTTTTTAACTTTGGGTACAAAGCTTTTGCTAGTACAAGGTAAACTGGTTTAAGTATTTCCTGTGACTCATTGAAAAGTAAATGAGCTATTTAATGCAACTGCTACGTTCATTTCAATGGATATAATCTAACACTAGCCCAACTACACAGGCAGAATTATATAAATCACTGCTGAGCTAGTAGCAACTGATAAGATAATTGCTAAAGCACCATTTACAGGAAGGTTGTCTGTGTGAAAAAGCAGTGTTGGATTGATGCTTATTTAATTGCTGTGTGACTTCAATTCTACACCCTTGTTTATTAACTTTACCTGCCTAATTTAAGTAAGGATGCTGTGTGCTTTTCTGTGTCACAGAGAATATTACCAGGTGCTGGTCTCAGTATAGAAGGAAATGTAGAGATGTGGTTAACTGTGCAGTTATTGCTCCTAAAAATTAGGATTTTTGAGTGAAAAGCATGTTCCACTTTTAGTGAAACACAGAAAAACTTACCATTGAAATATCTATACCTTCTACCACAGCTACAGAACAATCGTGAAATATGAAAATGTTCCAAATACTCTTTAAAAACCCCTGCAAACCCAAACTGGGGACCCAAAGTGACAATGGCTTCTCTGAATTATTAAAATGGAATAAGGAAAATGTTTTGGCCATCTGTAGTCATAAAATGTAATCAGGTGACAAGAAGTCAGTTTGATACCGTCTGGATACTATATAAAATGAAAACAGAAATGTCAAAAGTATTTTAATTTAGCCTTGTCTCGCAAATAAAAATTATAGAATTGCTTGCAAGTGAAATAAGAAAATGCAACTGAAGTTCCTAAAATGTAGGTGAGTTGTAAATCAACAGAAAACTGTTCCCGTGATTGCTAATTTAAGTGAAACCTGAGCCACTAAAAACCTAGAAAAATGTCAAGGTCATTGCCAATAGCTTTGATTAGCAATGAAAAAGGGAAACAAGAACAGGCTAATGGTAGGAGGACATAAAATATTAAAAAGAAGCTATTGATTTAAATGTGCTATTGCTAAAACTAAGTAGCAGTAGCTATTGACCAAATAGTAGCCTGTATGTTTCTGACAATGTATCCACCAAACTATTAGTATTTATCTGATTTTCCCAGTTGTCTTGTAAATGCTACTTATTCTTTGGTTTTCTGGGGGGGAGTTTCATTTTTATTTTCCTTTTTTTTTTTTTTTTTCTTTTAATCTGGGTTTTAAAAACAGAATGAAGTATGAGAATGAACTCACCAACCTGTTTGCATATCATTGCACAGTAATTTATATTCCTGGGTTAAGGAATCTGTAGAAAAGGGAGAAAATAATATGCGTTTTTCTATGGGCACCTTTTTATATTCCAGTTTCCAAGGAAAGGCATCAATGTGTAAATATATGCTAGGTGCAAGGTTGTGCATCTGTAAGCTGTGAGGATATACTTTCTTCCAACACTGGAGATTTCTCCAGCAAGACAAGGAACAGGAGATGGGAAGTCCTTCCTGGAAGATGAGATATCCCTTTGATTGTTCACAGGGCTTGGACTGCAGGAAGGGGGAATAAGTAAAGAGAAGTAACCCTGAACCTACCTCCTGACTGGTGTTCCTCTGCTCCCCTTTAAACTTGGATGTTTTCAGCAGAAATGCACACCTGCAAGACCTCACTGCCAGCTTGCACAAGAGATGCCCATGCCAGGGACACTTGCACATCATAAAAAGATGGCATAATGCTTCCAAGCACAAGGTTTAGCTGGAGAGGAGGTCATTCAAGGGCACAGTTATTTCCCAGATAAGCACACAGCGTGTTTGTCCTTCAGCCTCGTGCCCCTTCTGTGGGTAATTATGAAACAAATGATGAAGTTAAAGTCACCTTTCTGATAGACTGAACCTCTTGACCATTACAGGACAAAATTAATTACTTCGGAGACTTCTGTGCGGCTTAATTCTCTGCACAGATATGGAAGAATTAAGGACTATCTAATTTTATTCTTGAGGAAAACACCAGATTCTAATTATAGACAAATGGAACTCCAGCAAGTGCCAATCCTATTTTTCATTGACTAAATCTGGTGTGCCGTCCATCAACTTCAAGTAAGATGTGTAATTATATGAAGTGTTGCAGAAGATCAGCTCAGATGTTTAACTAGTCACTATGGGGTTACGAACATAATGTTTTTATTTAAGAAGAAAAAGTACAGAGTTAATGTGAATTAAAATGAAAAATTTATTCTTTACAAACTAATTCAAATCAGAATTCAATTCTAATCAGAATTGCACAATGAGTGTATAACACACTTCAGTGAAGGCTGGAGTTGTCAGCAGAAACCTTTAGGAGCTATTCTGCAAAACACTGTTAAAATTCAAGATTTTCCAAGTGGAGAACTTCACATGGACACACAAACATTTTCCTATGATAGTTTGTCTCCCTGGAATCTTACTAATGAGTTGTGATTGAAAACTGAGTCATCTTTAGGGCCTAATGTTTCAGCTGGTGTCAAGTAATTTGTAAATTGTTTTTGGAATCATCCAATGTAAACATTAGAAAAAACACACAGACTGCATATCCTTATTGTTCTTGGTAACTAAACTGGAAACATCATGGAAGAAAACTACTGATAAGAGAAATTCAGTTGTTAGAGTTAGAGCTTACCAGAAATTCATGGCAGCAGTTTCATAATCTGAAGAGGCAGATAATTTCACAGGGAAGTGTAGGTAGTGATTGCCAGAGGGATATTTTGTGTGATTTCTGAATCAAAGAAAATAAAGAAGTATTTTAAACACCAACAGCTTCTAGAACCAAGATGAGCATTCTCATTATACTGAGGCAGACTTAATGCATTAATAAGTCTGACTCAGTGAACCTCTCAGATAATTATCTACAATTCTAAATGGTATTTTGAAGCTTTACTTTGTAACCTCTAAACCAGGGACTCTGAGGATTTTTTTTGCATGCTTATTCTGTACCATAATAATGATAGGGGTCTGTGTGGTGTGCTGAAATGCAAAAATCAATGTACTTAGAGAAAATAAGTATAAATAGAAAATACTAATATCGGAGTAGATTTAAGCACTGGAGAAAGTAGCATAAAAATAAATTCACACTAGCAGTGATGCTGATGATCTATCTCTTAAGTCCATAAACCCTGTGACTCAGTGAATCACATAAATAGCTAGAACTCTACATAACAGTCAGTGACTTCTTGCTTGCTTCCTGTAGCCTCTAAATAATGTGTTTTTTTAACTCTAGGTATTTTTAACATTCTTTCCCAAGAGTGATACGACAAGTGTATAATGTAGAAATCAATGAGGAAGCAAAATATTCCTTTCAGATTCACCTTTGCCATCACTAGTTGATTTGCATTTGCGGCCCAGGGACTGCTGTGATGAGAGCAGACATGGAACAATCTCTTCAGAAATAAGATCAGAGGTGCTTTAGTGTGGTATATTCAAATGTAGGTGCATGTACAGAAGTAGATGAAAAGTGCTTAATTTTTATAAGAAAAAAGTCTTCAAACATGTTCCAGCATTTTGCCTCATTTTTAAGTAAAGGCAAAATTAAGAAACGAAGGGGTTAGTTGGGTTTCAGAAGGAATGTTTTGTGGTATTCATGGTACAGTACAGTCACAGATAAAGAGTTACATGGGCATCAGTGAGTGAAGCATGCATGCAGACATGAGGCAAATAAAGGTTTCAGCTTTCCCATGGATCACTCCCTGAAAAAGATGATGATGATTTCCCTGAAAAAGATGATAATGATTTCCTCCTAGATGCACCGAGGGAAAGTGGTCCACAGACCATGACACGGAGTTCGGGTAGCTGAGAGATTCACTGTGGTGAGTTTTTGGCCTGCATATCCTTAATAGCAGATGAAGTTCCAGACAGGGTGTACTCAGGAAAAGACGTGGCCAAACTTCTCAACGAGCTCTGCAGAGCTGACATTTTTTCATGAGACTAAATTCAGAAACATGCTGTCATTTCTGGTGGTGTCCTGTGCAGAGCCAGGAGCCAGACTTGATGAACCTTGTGTGTCCCTTCCAGCTCAGGATGCTCTATAATCCTATGATTCTATTCTATTCCTTTCTGGCTCAGCAGAGATTTTTTCCCTGCCTGATGATGCGGAGCACATTCAGCTTTTTCCCACAGACTGAGCGGCATAGTGAAACCAGCTAGAATGCATAGAATGCAGAGGACAAAATTCTGTCTCTCTTCTGGGTAACGCTGTCACCTGGCTGTGCTGGACTACCTCTCCAAATTATCTTAAGACATGTTTCTGTCCTTTCCCCTTTGCTCTCACCACTGCCATGCCTCCCAGAGGTGCAGTTAGTGGCAGAACAGTCCTTGCATACAGAAATTCAATCGAGGTGATCACTGCCTGGCACACAGGACTCCCTACAAGGTGAGTCGTGTTGCAGAGTCACACCTTTTCCTTTATCAGCTGTTCCCACCCTCTAGGGCATGAAATATGAGTTATATCCGTTGTTTGTTTGTTTGTTTTCCGTACAAAATAGTATGGATGAGCACAGTATTTTGTGGGAAACATTTGCTCAAGAAAATCAGATATTTTTCAGGATACTGCAAGCCTAAACAATTACTTGTTTTGACTGAAAATTTTGGAGGATAATGAAAAGGTGTTTCTACTTTTTAAATGATTTTGTGATTTTTTTTTTGATGTTCTGACACATGGGCTACAAAGTTTCTTTCCCAATATCTACCAAATAATGCAGAACAGAAAAAAAAAAAAGGAAAAAAGCCCCATTGATTTGAACACAAATGAGTTCACCTAAAAAAGAGGACATAATCTTTGTGTGTGTATCCACCTTAATAAACAGTAGCCATTTTGCAGAAATCTCTATGGGATTGTCCAGGGAATTTGTTGTAACCTGTGGTTAATCATTGATCATCTTCCTATGCAAGTCGCATGACTTGGTGAATAGCATATAGGAGAAGAATGTAGTAAGTAAATATTTAGCCACTAGCTTATTATTTCCATTCGTATCATGTAGAGCAAACAGTCTGTGTACCAACTGCCACTTCCTTAATAAGGAAAAAAGCTAGTAATGCCAATAAAAGGTGATTTTTATTACAGAATAGGTTGCATATTTTCCATGCTTTAGCTTCACTTATTATATAAGGACTCTTCTACTACTGCATAGTTTAGGCAATGCTTTTGTTTGCAGTACAGTTTGTATACTTTTTTGAAGAGTGTTGGAAAAAATTTGTGAAGGACTTGCCTTAAAAAAGAAGTGAGGACTTTAGAACTACCTCCAAGTATATAAAAATAAGTGCCTGAGAAAAGTTCTGAGCACTTTACCTTTGGATGTTTCCTGTTAAATATTGTTTCCAGTATACAATCTGTGTGCTTTAAAATGTTACTTGCTGTTATTATGAAAACAAAGAGGTTTGCAATGATCTCATTGCATGATTTATAATTATAAATGTAACCACAGATGCTTCACTTTCTGAAGATCCTCCTGAGAATCAAAACACAAGAAGCTGACCTTAGCACCTGCACCCAAACACAGCCTTGGAAATATGTGTCATTATATAATCAACATGAGCAAGCCATTTTGTAAAAATTGGGAACACCCAAAGAAGCTGTGCACACTCAGATGGAAAGACAAAGAGCACGGGTATTGGTATGTTACAAAACACACACAATGCAATTTTTACATAGAGTAAAATTCTGAAAATACTCTTAAAAGTAACTTCAGCTGTAACTAAAACTTCTTTTACAGTAGAATGTAACTGTAGATATATTCTGACTCACAGTGTCCTGTTATAGAGTACCTGCTCTAATATAGTCTAACATACAGCAACAAGAAACTCAAGAATGCACTTTTCTTGATTAGTCAGTATTTAGTAATCATCCTTCCTTTTTTCTCCTGCTTTAAAGCTCTCAGACATCTGGGCAGTCAACTGAAAAAAGTTATGAGACATATGTGACTAATCATTAATCACCATTAATAGTGAAGAGCCAATAGTCAAATGAGATACGCCTTGTGGGGAAAAAAAGAAAAAAAAAGATTAAGGACAGCAAAATATGTTTACGGTGATCATGGTGAAGCTGTGAATTATTCTTGGGCACCTTCCTACCTGTGTGAATTATTCACAGGTAGGAAGAAGTTTTTTTGGCCATAAAGTGGCCTCATAAGTATCATAAGAGCAAGAACCTCCCAGGTGGACGCGACAGTAAGAGCAGTATCCTATGTGTTCAGCAGTTATCTCAACACACTTGGCTTGCTTCAGTGGGAGTGTGAGCCATCCCAGCTGGGGAAAGAGCTGCATCCTGGTCTGACCAGGAGTGCAGCTGACCTGCCTAAAATCTGCTGGACTAAACATTATCCCCTAGTTCAAGCATCAGCTGATGACCACCTACCTTCAGTTTTACTGGTGCTTAACAAGAGATACTGCCCGGTGAATGAGAACAGTGCCAGGGAAACATTGGAGCTGTAACTTTAGATAAGAAAGCATGAAAGATAAGCAAAACTGGCAAAGAAAGACCAGAAAGATATAGGTTAAGGTCACATGATAAGACCAGTGATAGCACAAAACCAGTTACTGGGTGGCCTGCCCAAGGTGAAAAGATTTCCCACCACCTTTCCAGAGAGAATTTTAAAATAAATCTGCCAATACTAAGCTGGAATGGTGTTTGGCTTTTCTTGGAATCAGATTGGTATTTAATTTCCCATATCCCCAACTCCCTTACACTGTGTTAGTTTTTCATTTCCTTGTGTTGGCCTAAAAACATAGAGGTGATTAGATTCTTTCAAATTGTTGGCTGAATGCATGTCTTAATGGAATAAAAGTGTTGTAGACTTGGGATACTTTAGGCTGAAGTATTTGGTTTCTTACAATATTTCTTCCTGAAATGTCATATTTATGTATTTTTTTGAAGCAACAGTGGAAGAATTTGTCTATACAACATTTTTAAAGGCCACCCTCTTCCATTTTTGGCCAATCAGGTAATGAGAAAAAATAAATCTGTAGAAAAGACCATTCCTCAGATCTTGGCACAAATTGTTTACTTTTGAACAGTTTTCTCAACACTCAGTTCCTGATCCATTCTGGATTTGAAACTTCTTGGATAGTGGTGAGTGGTGAGTTTGGGCTTTGGCTTCCTTACTAGAAGTAATTTTTCATTTCAGTAATCTATTGTTGCTGTCTAGTTAGCCACCTGGTATCTCATTGTTTGTATGTTTACACCAAGCTGATAACAATGTTATGTCACATACTTAGCATAACAACTTAAAAGGTTTAAAAGCAAAAAAATCTAGTCTTTGGATTTCTTCAACCAAACAAATACGGTTTGATGATCCTTACATTCTCATTTCTGCAGACTTTTTTTGGCAGTTGATGCAGACAAAAGTACACGGAGATTCTTTCCTGAGGCTGTCAGGAAAGGTGGGATGAGAAGCCCCCCAGGCTAAATTTCCCATTCATCCAGCCGCCCTGTGGCCACGCTGTGGCTGATGGGGTCCCTTCCCTCCCCGTTGCCCTGGCTACGGTTTCCCACCGCCACGCCGATGTTGGCGGCAGCAGTCATACCGCACATGGTCGACTGGCTTCAAGCCACTCTCGAGTGCCACTCTACAGCTGTGCAGGGTTTTGCGAGCCCATTTTCAGCTTTGCTCATCAGCTGGTCCATCTCTCCCCGTGGCTGGACACTGGCTGGTGCATCTTTGTGACCCGCCCCGGAGCAGAAGCGAAGCCCAGACCCAATGACAAGCGCGTGGGATTCCGGCCACGAGGCCACCAGGGAGGGCTCTGGCTGATGCTAAGTAGGTGTTGAAAGGGCCTCATTTGTTTGGGGGAGCGTGTGGGCCGGCCGCAGTCTCCAAGGCCTGGGACACCACACCCTCGGGCTGCTTTTGCGAAGGCAGCAGCTGCGCCCGCCAAGGAAAACGGAGCAAGATGCAGCTGCTGCGTCCAGCGGCGAGCTCTGCTCTGCCACTCCTTAATGCATCCCAGAGACTTCTGCAGCTTTGGAAAACATGTTCCTAGCTCAGATATGATACACTGACTCTGGGCCCTTATCAAATGTTGATTCACTTTGAATCACAGATACATGTTGAATAAATTAATTCATTTATGCATTACAAATGCAGGAAATAGCTGCTTATTACAAATGCAGTTCTCTTTTAGTCTTGTAATTTATCCTTTTTCATTATCTATAAACGAAATAAATATCTTAGCCCATATGACAGAGATTTATAACATATTGAAAACAGGGCTCTTTTTGAGGCAATCAGCTAGGGGGATATAGAAATGACAGACTTCATTTCTTTTACTGTGTCCTGTAATATGGAATAGTCAAATTTGTTTAACTTTTTTTTTTTTTTAAAAAGAACCAAAAACAAACTCTCCCCAGCTCGAAAAGTTTCTCTGCCAAATGCTATAGTATACTAAAAAAAACACTTCAAAGTAAGGATTTATAACAGAAAGACTGATACACCAATGCTAAAAAATCTAGGGGCTCTGCTCTTATACAACTTCTCTTTCCAAACGAAATGGTCTCATCAAGATTATTGAAGGTGAACATTGATCATATATTTAATTTCCAAAGTTCTGGGGTAAAATACCCAGTTTAACAGAGCAGCTGGAGTCCCACTTTCCTAAAATCATTGAAGGGCTGGAGTTTTGCAGCTGTGTTTGTGACATGGAAATTTTAAGAGCTTTAGAGAAACAAGAACTGAAGTTGTCACATTTGAGTTGTAAATATGATTTGATAATTATAGTGTCTGTGATCTTGTAATAGTTTTTCCTTCATATTGCAACATTTTTGTATCAATATTTTTATGTTGGCTCACAGCTTTTATTTACATATTCTGATATAACCAGAAAACACTACAAAGTCTCTGAAAAGATTTTCCTTTGGTAATTATGGGATGCTTTACTTTAACCTAATCAGATTGCAAACCCAATTTGCTTAGTTTCAGAAGTGGAAAGTTCTTTTTATAAACTTTTTACTGTTCATAATGGATGCTGCTGGCAACTCATTAGGAAATATAAACTGCACTTTAGCAACTCCTATTTTATTTAGTAGAAAGCTGCAGCCCTTAGAATTCTGACATTCTGGCAGGCTAGGATCTAGGTTAAATTATATATATTTTTGAACTTCCAAATCAGACAGTCACTTTCCCTAGTACTTCACCAATGTGATCATAATAAGCCATGAAGCACTTCTCTTGCATTTATGTTCTTGGGAACTTTTGCAGACATCAAGAAAGATGCACTACATGTAATAATTCCAAAAGGAATTATGATCTTTTTATTTTACCAAAATGTCAATTGCACAAAATTATGGCTATTATTCCTAAATTATAGAAAGCAGAGATACTCTGTAAAATAATTCACTGTTCTGAACCATCCCATCTTTAGTAGCCCCCCTGCAGCTGGAACTGCTGGTGGTGCTCAGGAGAGAAAGTACCACAAATCTTCTGTGAATTTTCTTCTGCTATTTTCATTAATCTTGAATTATGCCAAGGTGCATTTAGACAAAAACTTAAATAGTATTAACATGTCTAAAAATAATTTTAAATATTATGATCATTGAGTAATTTTTTAAAATAGTGAAATAAATAAAAATATTATAAAACTATTATTTTAATTTTAAGATGGTTGATTTATTAAACAATGTGTACATGAAACAATTATTTTGGAGCACTACATGTTACAGGAAGCATAGGCCCAACCTTACCATCCTTTACTTTTTTATTGATTGAAGAGGTAAACAAAAGTTTCTTATTTTTTTTTCCTAAAGCTTTCATTACAATGCCACATCAAATAGTGGTCTTTAAATATCTAATGGTTTCACCATTATTTATTGCCAACTTTAAATGACACCCAGGTAGCTCACATAACTTGTTATCTCCCTCTCATGTGTATCTGATGAGCTGATGGAACTGAAATGTCCCTCAATGGGCTGGATAATTTAACTCCTCTCAATCTTAAAATCCTGAATATCCTAAAACTAAGGAAAAAAAAGTCAATTTTCAGAATTTCCAATGTCAATACATTTCCAATGTATTCCTACAAGAGAATAGACTTTGGCATTCACATCTAGTTTTAGATGTCTAAGTCAAACAGCCTGGTGTTTTGTATAGGAGAAAGTCAGTGGTAGGAGTGAGAATTTGCCATTTCAAAGATCCACCTTTGTATAGATGCCTGAAATCAGGCACACAGAGCTGAAAAGTCAGATCAGTATTCAGCACAATATGTTATTTGCCCCTGCAAGAATTACTGTGGTGCTTACCTTGCCCATTTTATTTTAGAAGAGTGTCTGGTCTACCAGGTGAAAATGCCAAAAGAACTTGACTTATTTAACATTCTCACAGCTCTTACACTGAAAACCAGTTCTGCTTCATCTGTGGATCAGGTTCACAGTCCTTTTCCTTGACTAATATGCACAGGTAATCACAGAAATACCTGGGACCTATTGTTTAAGAAATGAATTCTACTGGGGGATGGAGTGGAACTTATCCTGTGAGCAGCACAACTTCCCCAGTCTCCTAAAAACTCTATAAGTAATTCCAGGATGGTGGGGTTTAATAAGGTTTTTGAATACAATCTCTAAGCAGGAAATATACGTTACATCTGCAGTTAAGTCATTATTCTGTCACTTGAAAAATCTAGGGCTGTTTTCCAAGAAAAATCAGATGACTTTATATATTACCGTGAAATCATCCAATTATTCAAAAAATGTTAGCAGTTATCTTGGCACCATTAGATATCGCTAAGCCAAGAAGATGTCATAATTGGAATACACTGGAAATAAACTAACTGGTATTTTGCGCAGATCCCAGTTGGTTTCACAATACCTTTGGAATAGTCACCAGTTATTTAAAAAAAAAAAGCTTGCAAATTGCACTTAAAAACTTTAATTTAGAAGGCAAGGAAATCATCAAAATATAAAGATCTTATTATTTAGGAATAGTTGAGTTTACAGTGATCTTCTGTGTAAGAATTCTAGGTATTTACATGGCCTTATGCTGAAGTTTGATATGTGTATGGTGGAACTTTGGCAACAGTTCCAGTCCCATGGTAAAGCTTCCTTCACTAGGCGCTTGTTGGATAACTGCATCCAGGCCTGCCACCCTTGACCATGGTCTTACACCATGCAGGTAAGATCTTGCTGCTCCTGGAACTTGGCATCAATCCATGCACTGACAACCTCATCTGGGAAGTGTACGTCTTCTCAGAGGGGACTGAGTGGCTTCACAGTGCTGTGCTTCTGCCCAAACAGACAATAGATGCCCGTGGAAAAAAGCAGTAGGTTGCAGCAACTTCTCTCACAACATTCAGTACTTTGTGGACAACAAACCCGGGAATAAAGTTGAACTTTCTTCCAGAACCTCCTTATCGCTGGTAGCCTCCTTGCCCCTGATTTGCCTAAACCTGTTTTTCTTATCCCAGTGGCTCCTTGTCTTTAATCCTTTCTGCTTTTGATTTCTTGTGTACATACTGCATGGGCAGGGCTGTGCATGAGAAAATACATTACTAACGTTGCTCTTTACCTTCCCAGGTACATGTGATGATTCAGATATTATAAAAATAGGCTTCACGGAAGTTTCCCAACCGGTCGTGTCTCACTTTAGCAAGAAGCAAAATCCACACAGAATTACAATCTACCCAAATACAGTGGGAAGAGTTCTGTGGGAACAGACCAGATTTATCAGGATTCAAGTCATCACCACATACAATGAGCTCTTGGAAACTGTCTCTGTCTTGCAGAGGATGAGAAATGCATTGTGATACTTAAAGAAGAGAAGCCCCTAACATGTATAGTCCAAATACTTGTGATTCAAAGTGATTTTACTGTGAATTAATTACAACATTTTCAACAGATCCCCAAGAAACTGTTGTCTCTCATGAACATTTCTCTTATGTCCATGTCCACAAACTGAAAGACAGGCTCAAATTATCATTAATCTTCCCATGCTTTTAGCACAAATAATCTAAAAATCTATCTATTCTACCTATTAACCTAGCAATATATAGTTCCAGCCTCTTATTATGACATGGTAAGTTATAACTGATTTGTAACCTTACTTTGGGCCACTGACTTAAGCAATCATACAAAGACCCAGATGTCTTCAGACAGGAAGCCTGAACAACATGTATTTGCTCCTTCCACTTTTGTTTTACTGAAGTCAAATGAATGAACACCCTCTCAGATGCCCCCTTTCCACGGGAAAAAAAAAATACGTTAGGCAGAAAGAGATGTGGGAAAAACTGTGATATGGTAAGCATCTTCTTTTTAACTACCCATGATCTAGACTACTGTGTACAAAATGTACTCCTATTCTCCTTTTTGGATGTCCAGATATTAGTAAATGTGTTCTACTCAAGCATCAAGTTCTGCCCAACTTCTCCTCCCATGCAGTTGACAAAGGTTCTCTGCACCCAATAGTGATTTACAGGGTTGGCGCCTTGGGCAGTGTTTCTTTAGGATGTAAATGCATGGCATACAGGTGAGAGTGGGAACTTTGTCACCTTTCACTCATTCAATACAATAACTGAATGGTTTTATTTGCACACCTTCTGTGATGGGATATCCTATGCCCTCTAAACTGAATCTTCATACAAAAAGTCTGTATTCTAAATATTGGGACATAAACACCAGGTCCTAAGAAAGACATAATGCAGTCTCATCACCAAAACAAAATGAGAACAAGTACAATTGACTTGCTAAGAATGTCTGTTTCTATGACTGAGCCCTCAACAAAATTTGCATAAATAGCAACAAACACCTAACTGGCTGACATTTGGTGTTAATTATTTCCTAGCAGTTACCACACAGCGATATCTGGCATCACCCCTTTCACTAAATTTAGAACAGGAAATGATTGCATTAACCGACACAGCACTCCCATGAGCACTTCAGGCTGAGACTGCCACTGAAAGGAGTGACCCTGCATCACCCCCATCCCTGCTGCTCCCACCTCCTGCCCCAGAGCCATCTTCCACTCTTCATGCAGGACTACCCTGAGTGGTCCCTCATGCCGTGGGCTAAGGCACAAACCTGAGTGAAACCCTGCAGACAACCCCAGCTGACTGGGTGGGCACATGAGTAGCTGTGCTGGTACAAAGCAGGACATGATCTGAAAAGAGAAGGAGGATCCACTGAGAAAAGTGGAGGACATGGTACACTTGCTTTAGCCTGTCTAAGATGTCACAGGAAACTGTAGCAGCAAACACTGGCTTCTGCTTCACACATGATGGGACTGAATTGCTTTATAATTGCCTTCTTTATTATGAGATATTTCTTTTTATTGCTGAGGAAGCTCAGGTATATTTGGCACTTTCACAGTCATTTGTTATGGAGCAATAACATTAGTGCCATTCAAAATGCAATTTTGCATCTGAAAATCCTGTTGTTTTTGATTAGCATCCATTGACAAAGGACTCTACAGCAAGTATGATCAGACAATATCCATGAATAGGGACCAGTTATGCCTGGGGAATTTACACCTGCTCTTCTTAATGGATTTACCCACAGAGACTTTGTATACAGTCCTTAATGGTAATGGCTTCTCATTGCTTATTTTTCCCTGTAAAAGACTCTGTGAGGACCTTCACCCTTTACACTTACCTACTGTTCTTGTGGGAGACCACAGTACCTAACTCGAGTATATGGAATAACTCATAACAATAAACCTGGATGAATTTCCAGGCATTGTAGTCAAAAGCATGCTTTATCTTTGACAATCATTATTTAAAATGCTTATTATATTTTTCTAGCACCTTTTATGAGAGTTTTCTCCATTCTGTTGAGATTCTCAATTATTTTATCCTCACAGCTATGTCTCTATTAGTCCTCATTTATTCAGTCATCTGTAAAAATGCCATTATCTCTGATTTGCATTCAAAGTGTTGTTGAAAGCAGCAATATTAGCTCCCAGCTCCCTATTTCATTATTGGTCAAATAATTTAACAATGGGGAGAATATTCAGGGGGACAGATAAGAGAGAGCTGCCAAACTTCTGACTCCATCTATGACAAATTTTGGCATAGGACAGCAGCAGATTTTTAATGAACAAAAAACAAATAAGTACCTTCTTTTTCCCCATAGGAAAACTCAGTTTGTTCACTCAGAAATGCATTTTATAAGTGAAGACTAATTCTCTTGCACCCAAACTCAGGGCTAGGAGACAGGAGAGACAAATGATCGCTCTGTTACCCTTGTGAATTTTCTGTACATCCTGCTTCCGTGTACTCATTGTCTGCGGAGTGAGAATCATCCTTTCCGTGTTTGCTCTGGTGATTTGACATTGGGACATATTTCACATCCTTTTCTCCTCCCAAACTGAAATAAATTCACAGCAACAAGACCTGTAGGTTCTGCATTGCCCACATCTCTTTATGTCCCGGAAGTATTTTGGGCAGCTTCTCATTCAGCTTTTTGCTCTCTTGTGTCTCTGTTACAAGATCTTGTCTGAATCTGCCAGAACCAAAAAGAGATTTTCTCTCCTACACTTCGAATGATGCCAAGATACATTCATCTACCGTTAACGAGTCACTAGAAAGAAATCAGGTCATCTTTATTCCTACCCCAGATCCACCCATTTTGCTTGCAATTCAAACTGTTGCAATTCAACCCCCAACAAAATTTCTGAAAATCATGTGCGTCAAAGGGGTATTTATGGAACTCCAGGAAATGCTTCATCCTCTCTGCAGTCAGTCAAAAAATGTGGGGCTTGACTAAGGTGCAAAGCAGATGAAGCTCATACGGTAGTTGGTTATCAATGTGTATGCAAACAGCAAGGGAATATTTTTCATGTTTCAAGGATAGAGTAAAATACACTGGGGTTGTAAATAAGGAAATGTGAGCATCTTTCAGATTAAAATAGTTTGAGCAGAGTGGTTCCTAATAATGCTGATAAAATCACTTACTGAACCCATGCTATAACCTGTGTTACAGACTGCAGAGAGTAGCCACTGCTTTTTCCTTGAGGAGAACACTATTGGAAAATATCTAGAGCCCGCAAGAAACCAGCAGCTGTGAAAAAGCTTTCACTCAGTCATGTCTGATAGCAAATTCCAAATCTTTAGCTTGTTTTTCAGTGGAAGAGGATGAAGAGGGGTGAGCGTAACATCTAGCCAAGTGTCATGCCATATTTGCTTCAGTATTTGAGAAGAATCAGGCCCTGAATTGCTCAGCAAAGGGCTGAGCATCACATGCCTGTTTTACCTGAAAATAAAATGAACCACGAACAGTTAAATATTTCACTGAGATCCATAAGAGAGGCTTTAATTTTCTTTTTCCTGCTCTAGCCCTTAAGCTCTCTGTTAATAGTGTACCTGAAAGTACCAATGCATGGAAGTATCTGACATGGCAATACAGTTTACACTGACAATGAAGTCAGCAAAGATATGAGAGTTCAAGGGATCTCAGCTAGTGAAGACATGGATGTTTAGCCCAAGCAGTGGTAACAGGCAGATGAATTTGCTTCCTTCTTTCACCAGCAGTACTTAAAACTGCTGCAGGGATAATGGATTTGTCCGAACAAACTGAATACTCAATAATCAGACACTCTCTTTTACTTCTTTTGAATCATAGTGACTTAATAATTGAAAATAATTGAAAAGCAAATTAAGAAGTACTTTTCATACCAAAGTAAATGCTTTCAGAAAACTTTCTTGCTGAGTCACTTAAAGTTACTTCTCAATTCAAGTTGGGTGAATACACTGTTGGCTACATGTGTAATCAAAGTAACTTTATTTTTACATTTCAGAAAAAGGTAATGAATTTCTGCTTTTATGGTGCCAAATAATTAAAGCCAAAAGAGATTTTTAATCACATTTATGACTATAATTTGTTATTTATATATATACATGGTTAAAACATAAGCATAAATTCATATCGATATTAAATACTGCATATACCTCACACAAGGAGTGATAGATGTTTCATGGTGGCAACTCAGGATAAGTTTACATTTTTACAAAAGTAAACTGAGAAGAGAATCAGGCATTAAGAGAATATTCTTCAGAGCGATAGAGACATTTTACTATATTATCATATTTTCATATATTAATTACATATTATATACTATATATTATATAAATATACATTATAAGTGGAGAGATGGTTACAAGTCAAGAGTTACAATATTGCAAAACAAGTCAGAAAAATAATCCAGGCAGCACGTTCCATTTTTCCCAGTAAATTACTTTTCTGTTGTTCTGTTATTTGTATCTTCAGATAAGCACTTTCAAGATTTTTGGTTTCCAGCTATCAACTGTGAAAATAAATTCCAATCATACAGGAAGTCTTGAAGTCTCCTTTTTGTCCCACCAGGACCATCACAGTAGCTTGAAGACAGAACTGAAACATCTGCTACCAGGATTAGATGAGTTACCAGGGCCTAAAGAATCTACATTTCCTGTATTCTTACAACATCTTTGTATTTCAATAGCTGTATCTTTTAAGCCACAATTATATCTTTAACAGAATGTTGGAGAATCAGTACGCATAAAAGAAATTTGAAGTGTTGGCGTATTTAAAGCAAATGGAATTAGAGATAGCTGACAAAATTGAGAAATACATTTTTATCAGCTTTGCTGCAAAATGGCCATTTTTTTCTGGCTCTTGGTAAAACAAAGGGTCATTTTCTTAATACAAAATGCAACTACAGGAATTTGACATATTTTCTTGGCACAATAATCAAGTTAGGATGTGCTAATCATGCTCTTTTAAACTTAGGTAATTTGTGAAAATCCTTCATTAGTCAATGGTGGAACTTTATTACCAGTGCAGTGTGCAACTGCCACGAGCCATAAATAAATCTGTGGTCTCAGCAACATCTTGTGGCACTGGGAGACAGTCTGTACTCCAAAGTGTCAGCCTCTCACTAGAGGACTTCTGGGGGTCCGCGCTCATTCAAAGCTTTTCTCACACTGACACAACTTAACTCCACAGGGTTCAGAAAACTGATTTATCACAGTCTGAAAAGCAACACTGAACTTTATTGCAATGTTTTGTGTATTGCTGGATAGGTTTTAGTGGCAAAGGGGGCTGTGGATGGCCTGTGTGAGGAGGAGCCAGAGTTGCCCTGTGCCAGACCCCGACAGTTCCAGACAGATCCAACCAACCCACCCCAGGGCAAGGCTGAGCCCCACAGCCAACGTGGTGGCACTTCTGGGGAAAAGTGTGGAAAAAGGGCAAAATGCCACACAGCAGTGCGAAGAATGAGGAAAACCAGTGAGACAAACAGCTCTGCAGACAGCAAAGGACTGCGAAAAAGGAGGAGAGGAGGTTCTCCAGGCACTGCAGGAGCCCTGCAGCCCCTGGTGAAGATCATGAGCCCCATGCCCCATTCCCAGCATCACTTTAAAGGAAAATGGAGAGGAATCAGGAACGAAGAAGTGAATTTGAGTCTGGAAAAAACAAAGGGTGGGAGGAAGATATTTCAGATATTTCCTTTGTTTCTTACCATCCAACTCAATGTTACTTGGCAATAAACTGAATTTTCCCAACTTGAGTTGAGTCTGTTTTGCCTGTGATGGTAATTGGTAACTGATGTCTTTGCCCTTATCTTGACCATGAGCTTTTCCATAGTATTTTCTCCTCCTGTCCTGCTGTGGAGGGGGAATGAGAGAGCAGCTGGGTGGATGCTTGGCAGCTGGAGGAGGCCAACCCACCACATGCTCTAAGATAGTTTCTGTTCTATTTTATAAGCAACAATAATTGTTTTCTTTTACAGTACATTGTCACTTCTTAAATGTTTTTAGGGCAGGTCAGACAATGTTCTCATTCCACAGTGCTGCAAAATATGGAACTTGAGAACTATGCAGATGGGACAGAGAGAAACACATGCCAGATGCTCTCTGTGACTTCTGTTTTATCTTGTCCTTAGTGATTTTAATCATTCTTACACTTCCTTTGCCTGATACAATCTCTGGAACCAAGAGATCCCAGAAATTACCTCACAGATGTCATACATTTCCAATCAATTTGTGTAGCTTAAAATATTTTAATACCATGAAAGACAAACCTTGAAGACAAGTCTTTGAAGATATCATCAAACTGAGTTAATATTTTAAAGTACCGATTATAAATTTAATATGTCTAATTATTTTGAAATTAAAATATTTATGTGAGTTAATATTTTAATGTATTAAATTATTGAATAAAATGAAAAATGTGCACAGCAGCACACAAAGAAACCACAGCTAATAAGTGGCTAAGTAAAAATTTAGAAGATAAAAAAGATGCAAGGTACCCAGGACTGCATTGCCCAAAGACTGCAAATACAATTTTCCTGAGGTCATCAAAAGGTATAAGGTTAGCTCTCATACTACCTGTTGAAAACTGCTAAGACCAGACCTCATGAAATGTCATATGTGGTCCCCAAAGACCATATATGAATCTCAGTGTGCAATGAATTTAAAAATAATTGGGAATGTAAGGCCAAACACAATGACTGAGAAAAAAAATAGATTCTATGATATGAATACAGACATCCATATTCTTGCATATTTTTTCATTATACTATTTTTTTATTCCACTGTATTCTTGGAGAACTGAGGACCATTGTTAGATCCATCCTTGTCTGCTTCAAGCAACTTTCTCTATGTCAAGCTCAGCAAAACTGCTTCTTACTGAAGCAAGTTCCAGGTGTCAGCTGACATAATGATCTCAGCTGGTCATTGACTTTGTTGGGCAATATTATTTTCAGACAAGTAACATAGTTGTCTTTTGTCCCTTTTATTTGTTTATTTACTTTTGTGGCCATGGCCATGATCATTTCCTGACCCAAGAACCCAGTATAATCAGCTGTATCTCCAGTCCATTCCCATTTGAATAGATCTTTCTGAAAAAAAAAAAAAAAAGTACTAAATAAAACTCCTCTTAAGACCTTAGTGATTTTTTGGCAAAGAGATTAATAAAAATTGGAATTAAGAAGTGTCTGCTCAATACTTTGCTGGAGGTAGAAGAGACTACCATTGGGTCTTTACTGAAAGGCAGGACAAATTTCTGTCAACATTAGTAATGGGCATTTTGTGTCTTTGCAAAAATTAACCTATAATGAGTACAGTGACCAAAGCATGAGATAATTAAGAGAAAATAATTTATCACACAAGAAAGATCCAAAAAATATAGTCATGGTCTTTCCAAAAGATAGGACTAGGTCCAATTTGACATCCAAAAGACAAATACAAAGAATGTATTTCATTTATGTTTACAAGATTTCCACAGGACCTATTAATCACTCAGATAATACCTAAGTCCTCAAAACAAACATCATGTAGACTTTCTTCAGACCTTTTGAACAGGAATGAACTATACTTGAAATACAGATGTTATTACTTGGGATCTGTTTACACTGAATAATGTAAACATTCCGGACCTTGAAAAATTTTAATTTAATATTGGAGGTAATATATTTTAGAAAATTATGTAACATCCAAACTTGTGGCAGAGCCAGCCTATGTCTGAAGGTGATAAAAAATAATTCACAAGAAAAAGAAAACACCAAGGAAACAACTTCCCCCCCTCAAAAATAAACCTTCCAGACAAGTTTAGGGACTACAGAAAGGTAACCCTGGCAAAACAAGGTTACCCAATGACACAAAATGTGATACTTCTATTATAAAAACATGCTTTTTCAATTGAGCAAATTCCAGTTGGAAAATCTATTTTAAAAAAAATAAAAACAAGTTGTGTGAAAGACAACTTATAAAAGTACATTCCAAACTATTTGATAAGACAGACATGGATGACTAAAAGGAACATTAATTTTCTGGCACTTGAGGCTTTATTATCTTCTTTTTAAATCTCAATTATGTTTGTTTAGTATTTAATATTGATAATTATATTATCTAGGTATAATTGGATTTTCTGCACAGAGCATTCAGGATGTCAGTCAAATCACAACTAATGGCGGTGTTGAGGTTTATTAAAACTCCAGTGGTACACATAGACAAAGATTTCTGGCACCACCATGTTAGCATCACTGTTGATATTTTAAAAGACTAAATAAAAAGAATTTTAGTATTAAACAACAAATAGATACAGAAAAAGTTTAATATTATCTCTCTTCTATAGATGATCAATTTACCATTTTATTGTCCCTTTCCATCAGACATATCACGAGTGTTTTCAATGCATCCCGGGTGAAGATAAGCCATTTGCTCTGTGATGGCTCCTGCCATGCAGAGTATCTGCCTCCAACCACATGCAAGGCGTGTTGAAACAGTCAGCCTGTAATAGGTTGTCTAGCTGCACACAGCCTGTCCCAGAAGCTGCCACTTAAAAGTACTTGAAATTCCAGTCTTCAACTCAGGAATCACTTATTGCAAAATCTACATACACTGAAGTGTTTGGAAGAATAGATGTTTCCTTTGTCTTAATCCTCTGCAGAATACCAGTATTAACAGTCAGGTTTGTGACTTCCATGTGTGTATACTCCCGCACCCCCGGCTGAGCGAAGTAGGAAGGTCTCTTCTGAAAAAAGTTTTTCAAACTGTTTTTCCTCTCAAGCATTATAGCATGATTAAAAAGAAACTTTGTTGAACAGATTTATGCTGGTGTAAAATCAAAGGCAGGGTGGATTAGGTGACCTTTTAAGAATGACTTTCCTCTCTTCCAAACTACCAAAAGATTGAAAAATGGACAAGGTTGAAAAGGAAGCTGAAACTTCAGCAGAAAGGTCTTTAGGAAGTATTGAAACAGTTTCCAAAGGTCTCCCCACACTCCCTGATTCAGTCACTCACAGTAAAGTGAGCAGAGATCAACACTGCAAAACAAGGGAGTAAATTATAGTTAAACTGGAGAAGGAAATCTCCTCTCCTTTCATACACCAAAAGGAGATTGTGTCCCTCAAAACATGACGCCATCTTACACCATCCATCTCTTATTTTGCAGCTGAGATATACATACTTTATTTAAAAGATATAGCAAAGCCAAGAATAGAGTTAAGAAAGGACAACTATGAACACAAATTTTCCTCTCAGGAAAAGAAGAAAAAAAAAAGTGTTGTCAGGGGTGAAAAGACTTGGAATGAAAGCTAAAATCCTTTCCCTAGTATGTGAAAGATACACACTGCAGACCAAAAACTAGAAAAGTGTTCCGTGACCAAAAAAAAAAAAAATCCTTCTCTGCTGCTTTACCAGTTACACAGATGTAGGAATCAACAGGGGTATAGTAACCTCCTTGGCTTTATTTTAACAGTTTATGCTATGATAAAAGTCTTACTACACAAGACCATTTAATGTGGAACCATTAGAGTAAGTGTCAGTTTTCAGAGGTTAACAGAGCCTTTTTTGTAAAATAAGTTTTAAAATAAGAAAAGCAAAAATGTGAAATGTTCCCAGAATGAGAATTTGTCTGCCAAGATCCACATAGACTTACTTTTTATGGACAAGTTACAACTTCTTTAAAATGTTTTTTTAATGGAAATATAAATGTCAGTACAATTTAAAGAGAGTGAGTGTCATAAATAGAGAATTGAAATGTTTAATTGTCCTTTCCAGGTGTTCTCTTCAGAATTGCTTTCCTTGGCAACCCTTCCTTGTAGTTTCCCATAAGGTCAATTACCACCTTGGTGTCGGCTTTTGGGTATGTGGGCCTTTCATCAACCTCAAGTTTTTCACAATTTGAAGATCATTGTCTTTTGCTTGGACAAAAGTGTATTTTATTCTAAGGGAAAGCTGAGTGTTAGCAGAAATTCTTTTCACAGTGTGACAGACCAGCTTGGGCTGGAAGGGACCTCTGGAGATAGTCCAGTCCAAACTCTTCCTCAGAGCAGGGGCTGCTGCAGCAGTTGCCTAGGACCATATCTGGACTTCTTCTGAACATCTCCAAGGGGAGACACTCCACTCTCTGAGCAACCTGCTTCACTGTTAAATAACTCTCACCATAAAATATCTTTCTTATGTTTAAATGGCATTTCTTGCACTTCAGTTTGTGCTCTGTTCACCTTTTAGTCCAGCAGGTAACAATGAAGGCTTTCAATTCCACAGAATGGACTGTTGCATGAGAACATTTGAAGAGGGAGAAGTATCAAAGGCCTGATGACCCAAAAGAACAGAATGCTCATCCTGCTGCTACATATAATCATTCACCTGTCATGTAAGGTACATGAAATTCTGTCAAAGAAAACAGTATCAAAGATTCCACTAGGCAAAGATTTCTTTTGGCCTCCATACCTAACAAATTTCCTTCACCTTTACCCCATTTTGGAATGTAAATGCAATAGGGGCACGTAGCTGGAATACAGTCTGCCAGGACATGGCTGCTTGTCTGCAAGCAGGACACCCTGCAACATGGAATTCAGCAGTGCCAAATAACTTGGTGAACATAAATATCACTTGTCATCAGTAATGATACAAGTAGAGAAATGCATATTTCATTGGTGAATTGATGCCTAGAAGTTGATCAGAGAGACACTGTTGTTTTTATTATTACCATTTTAAAACCTTTCCTGGACATTCAGTAAGAAAGATACTTTTTTTTTTCTTTAATGAAGAAACTACTACAGTCAAGAGGAAATCTTACCCTGGGTTTTGTACTTAGTATTTGACAACATATGTAAAATCACAGCTGGATAGACTAAACCTCCTTATTTAATGATTACATATCTAAGAGATTTCTTATATATATTGGCTCAGTTAACATTCAGCAAACACCGTGCTCATGGTACCCACACCTATATGCTACTTTCTGACAAAAGAATATTAATAAGTAGTTATTCTATTAGAAGGTTAGATAAGTGTATCTACTCCAAGGACTCTTTTGTAAGATACAAATTTATTGGTCAGGCACAAACTTCTATGAGAGGCAGCTGTTCTTCACAAATCAAGCTCTCAGATTTGTGCCTAACGTGCAATTTTAAGATTAGGCTTTAGATCCTCCTCCCCTTGATACATTTAAATCCTTTCAGCATCACAGTTAGTCTGTATCACCTTCTTATCCTAAATTTGCTCACTTGTTTATGTCCTTGTAATGCCGGATACAGAGAACAGACCAAAGGACTCATAGATAATTTTATTTAATCTCCGGTGCTACCATCAGCTAAAACAAAAACCCTAACATATTTTTTACCTAAAGATATGTAATTTACATGCATGATAACTACTTGTCTTGGTTAGGAAAGACAGGTGTCCACCAGGGAAAGCTGGAACTTCCCTTGGAATGGAGATTGTAAACCCCTCCCTCCAAATTATTATAATTTTGCAATTAAGGGGGCTTTCAGGCAAAGGTATGGGAATAGGAATAACAGTTCTTTACTCAAAATATTAAAAATCCAAATGTAGTAGTACAGAAGAAAAACCAGACAACCAAGAAAAAATCCTAGAAACCGTGGCAGAGTCAGAATATGACCTGACACCCTGCTGGTCAAGGTGTTGGACGCAGTCCAAATAAGTCCGCCTGGGGTGACAGATGTGGTTCTGATGGAGCAGAGATGATCCCGTAGAAAGGTGTAGTCTCCTTCTGAAGGTCCAGTGGTGATAAGTCCGGTCTTCCTCTGGGAAATCCAATGGAAACAGGCTGTCCTGCTGTGTGAATTTCAGCTTTTATCTAGGTAGGAACGGTTGGAGATGCTCCCCCCATGGGATGATGTAATTGTACCAGGTGCGGTGAGCCTTAATGACCCATTAACAGAAGATATCCCGGGAGGGGGATTGGTTGTGAAAGAGATAAGGAACACCGCCCCACCTGGTTTTAACAGCTGGCCCATTAACAGAAGGCATCCGCCCCCTCTCCCCTGGAGTTACGATGAATGAGTTGTACAAGAGAAAAAACACCTCCCCAATCCATTTCAACAGATGGAAAATAGAATACACATTTTTGGTTACATATTGCAACCCAAGACACTAGTACATGATTTTATAGAGCAGGAGTGATTTTTGGGAAAGACTATATTTATATATGAAACATTTTAACTATTTGTACCTTCAATCAGTTTCTGGAGTCCACAGAAATGTATCACACGGTAGAGAAGAAGACAGAATCCCACAAAATCAAGAGCCACAGAAATTATCTCTTTTGCTTTTAGACCGATTAGATTTGACATAAAAAAATTATTTTCATTGAAATAGTCAGTCCCGTAAATTTATGCTCCCTGGGGTTGACCATATAGACATCACAGGGCAAAGCAACCTCCCAATCCTGCCCACTAAGAAATAGTGAAGTCCTGTCAAGCATCTTTGTGAAATAACAGCTTCAAACCTTCATAGCATAAACTAAAAGGGAAACAGACCTTATTTCTCCCACTACGTCCCCTTACCGCTTTCTTTTTCATTTACATATGTTTTTTTCCTATCAAGACATGAATTATATAGTTAGAACAAATTCCATTTGGATACATAAATTATCAACATGAAATTTATACAGCAACCTGTCACAGTAATGTCGTATCTCCTTAGGAAACATGTATACATACACAAACATAAATAAAGAGTTTAAAGTAGTAGTAGTAGTAGTTATAATAATAATAGTAATGGTAATAATAATAATTCCCAAACCATTTAGAAAGAATAATGTGAAATTCTGGTTAAGTTAATGGGAATTTAGTCACTGACTTTGTTGGGGTTTCTACATTCAATCTTGTTGAACACCTTGAAGACAGGTGGAAATAAAACACTTTGGTTGTTAAACCCTTGAAATCCAGTATTTTCCCACTAGAAGAATGAATGGCCAAATTGGATATCAACATTAGTTTATGGTATCTGTGCTCCCATTTTCTGGAGAGTCTTCCAGGTCCAGAAAAAAATAATTTTATTTAAGAAGTTTTCATATGATCATTTTGTTTGAGGAGGGAAGATTAGACTCCTTCTCTTCAAGGAAGTATCATTTTCTTAAACCTGCATTTATCACCTGCTGTTCCTACTGAACCAGTGGTCAGTATTGCACAAGCACAATAAAGGATGTATTGAGCAATCTGAATTAAAGTGACTTTTTTTTTTTTCTGGTGTTTACTCAAAAACATGAGAACTAGTGGGATTGAAAAGTTCTTTGTTACTCAATTATCTGTGCTTGTTGCTCAGACCTGCTCAAGTCTGTGTTTTCTTACAGAAAGTGCATAGGAGTTTGCATTCCATGCAACACTGCCCAGATCCAGTGTTGTCCTAGAACTGTGTAGATGGCATAGATGGCAGCTAGGCAGAACAATACAAATACACTGGGAATTAAGATCTTTACTTAGTTTTTAGGTCATTACAAACCAATTTGGTTTAGTTTCTCTGTGTGTTACTGGACACGACCTAGCTATATGCAATACACAGTTTAAAAAAACAGAAATATATACTGAGTGTTTTTATTTTGTAAATTGCACAGTAATTTCTCCTAGAAAATTAACTTGATCTGAGTAGAAAGAGAATAAGTATTTTGAGGTAAATCGCCTGCCTGCAACTACATTTCAGTGCTCAAAAATTCAGCAACTGGCTGATTTTACCCAAAACATCGCATAATTTGTCAGAGGTGTTGGATAGACAGAGACAGACTTCCATTTGTCTGTACACCAGTAACTACTCACACAACAAGCAACACAGAAAGCTTCCTGACCCTGCAAGGCTGAGCTACCCTGCACTACCAATGGGAAAGGTATCCAGGAGTAAGCTGGGCTTCAATTTCCAGCCTCGTGGAACCTTTTAATCTTTCTGAGGAGACATCACTAAGCCACATTGGTAAAGCACACTCTCTGTGGATGTGTCAAAAGAGCACTGATGTAGAATCATTAGGCAAGTCTTTTCACAGACAAATGATATTCTTATGCACTACACCCTTAACACTAACTTTAGGACAATTTTTCTTTTCTTCCTCATTGACCTCAGACATCCAGATCAAAAGTGGTTGTAATTCCCCCAGGTAATTTAAGCTAGGAAGAGAACAAAGTTTGTGGTCCTTAAGCCTTTGAGGAAGTGAAAGATATTCCACTAAGCAAGGCAGAGAAAGACAAATGCCTCTTGTTTTTTTTTCCTATGTGAGGAATTGCAAAAGCACTGGCCTTGTGTTCGACTAGATGCCAGCCGCAAAGTATCCAAAGACACCACTGATCTAAGCAAAATGAAACAAGCTTCTTCATCTAGCCCCATTTCTTCTTCGCAAGTATTTCTCTACAAAACTATGCCCATCCTGTGGACTCATCTCACCTTGCATCCACAGCAAGACCTGCCATCTGTGGAGTTCCTAGAATTTTGCCCTGCCTTATCTTTTCAGTAACACTGAGAGGAGTTGTCGCTTAAAGCTCCAGCCTTTCCTTCTGAATGTGTTTTCCCCAGCTATGCCCTGTGGCCAGACTTTTTTTCTCTTTTCAGCAGTGCCTAGGTACTAAACCTCCAGCCTACATGCAAGGAAGAGTCCCTAAACATTTGGTATAAAATGAGTCATTAAAAATCCTGTCTTCTCAGAATATGCTTCATTCCAAGCAATTGAAAAGTGTAGGAGTGCCACAGCTTCAGCTTCCTGACGTCGTAATAGTGAAGCTCATTCACACTACCAATAATCTGAACGGACGGAAGGTATGAATCCCATTGAAATGTAATGAAGGCTGCTAAATGTGCTAAATTTATGCTAACGTTAGGGCTTAATGTATTTAAGTCTGTTTCAAAGGTGAAGTAAACCTTACAAGAGAGAAGGCTGGTTTAACCCTGAACACGCTGCTCACCAAGGAATGTGAAACAACTTATTCGCAGCGATAGTTCCTTCCCTCGAGGTGGTTGTGTGCAGCCCCCAAGTGTCCCCAAGCCTCGCCCCAGCGCAGCCGGCGCTGCTCGCCGGCACTGCTCGCTGCCCCAGCCCGGCCCCACGGCCCC
>WBMY01002460.1:0-120709 GCA_013397315.1 Donacobius atricapilla | reverse complement strand
TCCGCGGGCAGGGCCCGGCCCGTTGGGACTCGAGCCGGGCCGGTGCGGGCCGGGGCCGCCGTGAGGGGCTGCGGGCAGGGCGGCCGGGCTTCGTCCGGAGCGGCGCCGCTGCCCACCAGGTACAGCTCTCGGTGCTGCTGAAGAGCGGAAAGCTCTCCTGCAGCTTTCCAGCGTGATTTTAAGTGCTGCTTAATCAGTCAACGGCGAGAAGCATTTAGTAAAGTGTTTAAATTGGCCGAAATAGTGACTGATTTTGGTAGAGGCGTTGGTGGGGTTTGAAGGCGGGTCAGACCAAGAGACAGGGTGGTGTCCCTTGGGACAGTATTGCTAGAGCAGGTCGGGGTTTGTTCTCACACCCGTTCTCTGTGGGAACGGGTGCAGGGACTATATTCAGTTTAGAAGTGTTCCCTGCTTCTTTCACATACAATCTGCAAGGAAACGTGTATCGGTGAAAGTGATGTATTCAGGGTCACCTTTTGTGCACAATAATTATTTCGAGTGAGGGGTTTGTCTGGTTGGTTTTTTTGGTTTGTTTTTGGTTGGTTGGTTGGTTTTGGTTTTTTGGGGAGTTTTTTTGGTCCTGTTCTTTGGCTAAGTGTACTGGAAGCAGCCTTTCTTGACTGAATTTATTTTTGCTTTGGAAATACATAGTTTTTGTCATTCATGGATAGTGTTTGTAACAGTCCTGAACTCTGTTGCTTTTACTGTGTTATTTTCTTGCGTTGATTTATGTGGAAACCGGGAATAAATGTTTGTAAACTATTTCAAGGTGTGCATATCCAGCATATTAAATGTGTGATTGTACAAGCCTAGGCTGGTTTGACTTACATGAAATCACAGAATTGGTAAGGTTGGGAGGAATCACAGTGGGTCATCTGGGCCAACCTCCGTGCTCAAATCAGTTAGAGAAATGATGATGTGTTAGAATAGGCTTCAGCACGAACCAAAATAGAGTTTACAACCTTCAGATCTAAGAGATATCAATCCCAAAATATATGAGTTGTGTCTTCAGTTCTGTCACTTGTACTGAAAATCTGGTGTTATGTGTATCTGCTCAGAACATGTTCCTCCTCCCTTTTGCTTGCATAGGCTAACAGTGTACATCATCGCTAGAAGAGAACTGCACAAGCTGATATTGCTGTTCTCGAGCTTTTGACCTTAAGGGTATTCCCAAGTAGAAAGCAGACTTCTGTAACAGTTTCCAAGGGGAAAACAAGTAAAATTTGTTCCTCTGCTAGGTGACCAGTAGTGTTTGTTGAATTAAACTAAAGAACAAAAAAATGTGTCTTTGCTTAGGAGGATCTCCAAGTACTTGTCCTCACTGAGGAAGCACACCTATAATTTAATGATGTAGACAAATCTCTGAAGTGGAATGCTGTGAAAGAAGACACAGGAAAGGAATTGCACATAAACAAAATTTACTCAGATACAAACTGGGGCCACGAAACTTTCTACTTATGCTGTAAGATAATGTTATGTCATTTCTACTATGGTACCAAGTGAAATGGTGTTATTGGTATCTTTATTAATATTACTTCCGCATCTTAAGGTAATTCTGTCGATCAAATGAAGTTTGTTAGCGTGTTCTTTTTTCCTCAGTGCCTTCCAAATTTAATGTTAAACTTCTGTTTCTAATACATCAACTGAAACTGGCTCATATTACGGCTGGTTGGAGAGAGATGAAGGACTGAATTCCCATTCTCAAATTAGTTACTCAGTTTATACAGTTTTTGTGCTGTGAGTGCTTTTAGTCAGGTCTTCCACTAGTAACTGTAGAGTGCTGGCAAATTGAGAAAGTTTGGGAGATCATGGGAGAATAACTCTTGTTAAATTTGGACAATTTTTAGTTCTTAATATGTAACATGATCACTGGCCTTGGCAAATGCAGTTTAGCTTTAACACTGACCACTCCACTTGAGTTTTATGTTTTCAGTGGAATATTAGATTAGATTATTTGAAGGCCAAAGAAAGAGTAGCTCATGCAAGTAATCTCATAGACTTCAATGTAAGAATTAGCATGAATAAGACATATTACTTGGCCTGAAATATTAACATTATGATAAATAGTAAGTCTACTAGTGATTTTATATACCTAGGTTCAGTTAAAAGCTTTGCTCTTTTCTAGATTCAAGGATTTAGAGAATGTTAACTTGTTGGTAGCTGCTTCTCAGCATGAATGGAGTTGATAGTTCTGTTTGTTAGACAGGTCCTCATGATTATGAGGGTCTTACTCTTTCCAGTCATAAATACCTGGTGGAGTTACAATTTGGAAAGTATCTATAATTGCTTTATGCAAAAGAGAGGCCTGTATAACTGTATGGTAATTAATAGGACTCAGTTACTTGGGAGCCTTGCATTCCTTTTGTGACAAAATACCTTTGAAATTGGTTGTTGTTCAGGATGGACAAAGAGTCTTTCGTAGCTGACAAAATCAAAGACAAATCCATCTCAAACTCCTCCCTGCATGAGTCACCTGGATTTGTCTTCAGTTGTGAGCTGAATATTTTGTATGCCACAGGTATTCAACCTGTGAGTGCTACCTACATCAGATTCAGGACAGTTTTATTGCAGGTGTTAGGCAGTGGAACTGATACAAAATTTTAGAAGTGTGTCTGGCAGTTCAAGTCTCAGACTAAGCATTTTCTGGCTTTCTTTTATTGATGAATTCTGTAGCACAGAGATATAAATACTGTTTGCCACAACAGCTTCATTTCAGCTTGTGCCTTATAAAAATGTGTTTTTCTTGTTCTGCTCTAGGTCCTCTTCTGCTGGCTGCCTAAATATGGTATTCTTAACAGAATACTCATAGAAAGTTATAGTTAGTAACCAGATTAGCTTATTTTTGTTTTTGTTTTTTTTTTTTTAAGAAAACTGTAGAATGTCAGTTATACTAGATGAGACAGTAGATAGAAAAATACTGTATGAAGTTCCTCAGTCTACTAAATACTTTTTCAATCTGTAGAATTTATAGAAAATTACCATAATTTATCACAGTATTTCTGTTTCCTGAAATTTGTGTGAGTACTTCAAGTGATGCCTCCGTTACCAAAGAAGAACAACCTCTCACAAATTAAGCACCTTTTTCTCATTTATGGTGTTCCTTAAAGGAATCATTGAGGAGTTAAAGTCTAAGAGATGCATCAGAAGGTTTGCCAGAAGTTGTCATGTTTGACAAGACGTGACACTTTTAGAAATGGTAGAATTAGAAAGACAAGGGGTAATGTGATTATGATAATTGTGGACGTGTTATTGTGCACATATAACAAAACTCATCATCTTTTACTGATGCTTTTGGTGGTCAAAATATTCTCTTAGTAAGTCCCTTTCCTTAGAGAAAAAAGAACTGTGCATCTCTGCCTGGATTTATTAGACATTTGAGCATGCCTGGTTGTGAATACTGTGAAATTCCATGTTTAAGTTCTAAGTTCCCAACCAGACTTTGAATACCTTTGTTTCTTTTGTGCCAAAATAATTATGGACATAAGCTGACTGAATGGGTTTCTGATGGGCTTCATGGTTTTGAAGTGACTTTGTTTCTCCATTACATTATTCATAGCATAGTCCATGTGTTCATGTAAGTTGGATTAAAAATGCTTTCTTTTTTTCACCCTCTATATTTTGGTAAGTCAGCAATGTGGTGATTGTGGTTTGTTTCTGAGGAGGCTAATCACTCTTTTATAGAGGTGGTGATGGTGAAAAAAGCCACATGGAGTTATACAGAGTACATTTTTTGAGCTGATATATTTGTGGAGGTGCACACAGGAATGGTTCAGATTTAAATAAACTTTTCTGAAGGTGCTTTCAAGTCATCTACTCACCTCCGTAATGGCTTTCAAGTGTTTACGAATGTTTGGGATTGACTCAGTTGTTTCAGTTGTAGCAGTCTAACATGGGCAATGGTACCATCTCCTGTTCCTCTGCAGACACTTACAGTGAACCCTGAGGAGAGGAAGTGCTAAAGGAGGCCCAGAATGCTGTTTGGGCATAACCCTGTTTCCTAGAATGTCTTAATAGAGATTCCCTAAATATTTACCCCATGTGGAGACTGAAGTGCCTACGTGACTGTATTTCCTTAGGCTGTGTAGGGTAGTGATGCTGTGTTCTGTTTCAGTTTTAGTGGGACTTTGGAAGATGCTTGCTTCAGTGTGACCACCTTTCCAAACTGTTGAGTTTAGTTTCTGTGGTACACAGTATTCGTTTTGGTCTTTGGGCTGTTGACTGAAAGGGTCTGAGAGACTGTTATAAACCACCCCCACCCTCCCTCTTTCAACCAAAAACCTCCACCAAATATTGTGCTTCCTAGCTTCCAGAGAAATTTTAATGGCTCCAAGTGCAAGATCCAAGAGACCTGTTAAGTCCATAAAGTGAAGCTTAGGATGAAATCACAGTATAATTTCTTTTTTAGGGTGTTGCTATTCAAGCCAAGAGAGATTGGAAAGGAGAGTGGGGAAGAAAAGTGTAAACTGAGCAGAAACAACTATTTGCTTTTTATTTTCCTCCACTTAGAGTAAGATGAACTTTCAGAACTCTTTTTGTTTGTTTGTTTTTTGAAAAGTAGGAAAATTGAAAGCATGAGCTAGACAGTCTTCTTTTTGTCATGCCTGGTGCTCACCTGACTCCTCACAGCCTGCTTACATTGTTTACTGATATGAATATTCGAGGTTTCAAAAAGTCTTTGTTCTTCCCTCTTTCTCTCTGCATCAAATTAAGTCCTGTAGCTGAATACAAAGGTTTTGGAAAACTTTTTGTGTGCTTTTTTGTGCTTATATCTCTGTATAACCTTTCTCATGCTTTTATATGGCTCAAGGTGCATGTGTAGTGTTCTTTTAATCTTTTTTGATGTGCCTACCTTTGTGTGATCTGCTCTGCAGAACTCATCTTGTTCCCCCTTCCATTAAACCTATACACTTCCATACCCTAAATTATTAAGGAAAATGTAAACCACCTGTCTGAAGTTGAAATAATCAGACTTGTGGCCAACACACTACTTTTATTGCATCTCTGCTTGTCGTGGTTCATCAGTACATTGTAAACGCTTTAAAGAGGAAACCTGCTCAGGCATCATCTGTGAAGGGCTTTTTAGTTTGCTCTGGAATTAATAGAGGGTGTGGGTAAAACTGTGCTCTTGAGGGAATACACCATGCAGAAAAGGATTTCCTGGATAGTGTAAAACTTTTATAAGAGCTAGAGAAAGGCCTCCTGTTCATCTCCCAAGTGACAATTGGATATGAGGAGGTGAAACATTTCCAGTGTGGGTAAGAGGGAACAAAACTTGATTGTAGCTGTCCCCTGTCCTATTTTTGCCCTATATAGAGCCCAAGTTGCTGTACAAGGGAATTAAGTACCAAAAGTGCAGGGTTTTTGGCCCTGAGGTCTATAATGGAGGGCCATCCAATAGCACATTCCTCTCCTGAATCCACTTATATAGGCCTAAGTGATTAAGTTTGCACTTTTACATGAATCTAATGGGAGATGTGTTAGTTGAACTGAAGGCAGACCTTGGCTTGCACACCTGGGCATTTACAAAATAAAATATATTAAAAAGTCATTTTAACGCCAGTATCCTGCAACAGTTGAAAGGCGAAACAAAAGAATGGATTTCTCAGAGAGTTCATCCACCAGTTCTCTGAAGAACTCAATCAACCAACTATGAATCTTGCAATGACTGATGTCTGTTCTTAAGTGGCTTGTTGCTCTCTGTAAGCCAACTTATTAAAAAGTAAAATATTTAATATCTTTGAAAGCTATAAAGATTTATGTCAGGAGGGAGGTCCTTGAACTTGAGCACATTACTGTTACAGTATTAGAAAAAACTGGTGTTTTACATAAAGTGACTATATGAACACTCTGACTATAGAGAATACAGTTTTTACATATACGATAAGTATTGGAGACAATTAATGAAAACCAATATATTACCAGACAGTAATAATCCTATGACTGTCTTCTGGAAAAACACATTAAAAAAACCCCCATGGAACAACATTTTAAACTCAGTGGTGCTACTTCTGCTGTTAAGTCCGTGGATTCTGTATGTGCCAAGATTTACTGTGACACAAGAGTTTCCAACAGAAGCGTCCTCCCTATTACATCTAAGTTGCTTCAGCCAAAATTTAAAAATAACATTAAAACTTTACTGTGTTTTGGTTCCAGTCTGGAAAATATAAGGAGTTGATGGAAGAAGTCTACAGTCTTATATTTTTGAAAGGAAAGACATCAAGAAGTTTTCATACCTGGGCAGTACGATGTGTTTCTCTTCCTCCTTTTAGCGTTTTATCACCTGGTATAGTCTTGAACAAGGCTGAATGTCAGAGAAGAGCAGCCAGAAGCTTGCCATCCATTATTATCCTCCTTCTCAGCAGTAGCTTTTATAAATGTGGGAAATATTTTTATTGAAATCCAAAATCTTAGTAAGGGATGAATACAGAAGACAGAATGAGACCCAAAGACTATGGATGAAATAAGTGTGGCTTGAACAAAGGGGTTTGAGGTGCAGCAGTAGACAGCATGATTGGAAGTAAATGAATGATTGCTTTGGGCCATGATTTCCAGCATAAGTTTCTGTTACCAGCTGTTCATGCTCTGGCAGTGAGAACCTGCTCTGGCTAAAACTTAGCATAAAAGAATTAATAGTTTATTAAATGTTAAAGACTGCCAGTAAATATTTTCAACAGGAATTGTGGAATTTTTCTGAAAGTGATTTAACAAAATACGTTACAGAACAGAACTGCTGTATTTATGTTTTGCACTTTCTTCATCTTTAATCCTATGAAAATATATCTGCTGTACTACAAGGCAAGCAGTTGCCAAAGGTAGGTGCTAGATGTCTTGATATGTCACCTATGGGTGCACACTTGGAAAGCAGTAAAGTAAAATAGCAGGGCATGAGCTAATTATTATTAATGATAGGAAGACAGACTCCTTTTTTATACCATCTTCCTGCCTTTGTTTCCAGTAACCTCTTTAATTTTCAAAGAGTGTGATATTAATGCAGAACTGTGACATGTATAACACAACAAACAAAAAAAAAGCCAATTTTTCAAAGTATGTTTGTTCATTTGTTTTAAGAAAAGCACTGTCAATTATAATTTGACTTTCAAATTAATAAGATGGTGTGAGATGTTGTGAGACCTGGGTGCAAGGTTGTCATTGGTCAAAAGAAGACACTCTTCATGGAGAGCAAACAGGACGTAACAGATTTATGCCTGAGCCTTTAATTTCTATTTTCTGAATTTCATTTTTTCTACTGACCATAAAGAAATGTTTTATATTGTCGTCTATTTCAGATACTTAGCTCTTTGTAAATAAAAACCACTTGGTTGTAACTGACAAAGTGAAACCAGCTGGTTACATCTTTACTTGTAGTCTGTGCACGGAATTCTTTCCCACACTAGGATGGCTCAGTAACTGTTGTACTTAATTAGATTTGCTTGATATACATGAGAAAATTTTTCATCCTGCTGCAAGAACTATGCATAATTTTGCTGGGCTTCCTGAGTCATCCTGTATTCATCTACTGTGAAGAACATTTGTTCATTTGAACACATGAGCAAATTAGTAACAAATGAAAAGAATCCATTATGCCTAAATTCTGTAATGTCCACAACTATATATCTGCAGTTATATTACTGTTCAGGATCATTAAGAATAAGAATTTAGGATTCTAATACAGAAAAGGGCTTAAATAAGTTTAAGAAGAACATAATGGCTAAATGCTTTGGAATGTATCATATGATCTTTATTTGAATAGATATGGTGAAATTGTATTTTGTACCTTGCTTTAAAAAATATATACCAAAGATAGCAGCATGTTTTTCTTTAGTAGTGTCTAAACAACATTGTTACAAATAGAAAGGCACACTAATGCTATTTTCCCAGCTCCTTTAATTGTATATTTTATCTGGACATTGGAACAAATCTTGAACTAGCGTAACTGTCCAAAGTCTTGCAAAAAGTCAGCTGAGCTCTGACCATGTCAGTGTTTCACTTTATACATTTATTCAGTGACCTGCTATCTAGATTTTATTGCTTTTCCTGGGATCATTAATTTTCATTCATAGCTTTGAATAGTTTTGGAGTTCTTGATGTGACTGTGTTCAGTCAACAAGAAGCTCTGACTCTGTCCCTACTTGTCTTGCCAGGCCCATCTGTGGAAGTGAGAACAATGTCAAAAAACCCCAGATGAGACAAAAACCTAAATGTACAGAAAGTATTTATTACAGCCTTTTGTTGAAACACTGGAAAAATATTAGCAAAGCTCACTCTGAAATGCCAGAGTTAGAGGAAGGTCCATCCAAACTCCTCAGGCCTACAGAGTGCTCAGACAGGGCTGAAGTCAGTACTAGGAATTTCTTGGCTCCTGTAGTCAAATTTAGACTTTTGTAATGCAGTTTTTATTTCTGGGGGTGGGACATTAACATCATTGTCTAATGAGCTCTGCCAAACAAAACAGAAGGCATGCTTGGTGGTTCAGGAGTAAACATCTCTCCTAGTCAGCTCATTTCATGTCTGTCTGTTTACAGGACTGAACCTTAAGGAGAAAACCAAAAGCAGGGAATATAGGTGTGTTCTGAATCACTATCATATGTGACACGAAGCAAGCTGCTTGCCTCATTACTTGCCAGCATCAGTGGCTACACTTATGGACGCCACTGAGTATTTTTGGTCTCCATCCCATTCACATTTCAGATCTTGGTGTCTGGGTAGTAGAGAAAAGGGATGCCAGAAGTTGTGTTTGTTTTGTTGTCTAAATGACATCACTACGGATAGATGGTTTAATGTACAAAAGATTTCCCCATAAAATGGAAGAATAGATATTATAGATAAAATATAGATACAATATGCAGCTTGGTTTTGCTGGGAAGTGACCTAATTTGAGACTAGACTAGGAAATGTAAGTAAGCAAAAAAGGAAACAGTTTTTGGATGAGTATCTCTTTTAACCCTAGGAAATTACATTGTAAATGCACAATCCCTGAAGTTGTCAGATATATTTAAGCACAACAATTTTCATTATCAGGTTCTTAGGATAATTAATTTAATTCTGCTACTTAGGTTGCTGATGGAACATCTTTATTAATGCACAATTTTTAGGCATTCACAGAAGCAAGCTGAGGACAGGTTTGAACATGTTTCCTGGAGATCTTTAGAAAGCTAGTCCACCATTGACATTTCTTGCCTTTTTAAACTTGTTTTTGTTTGGTTTTGATCTGTGCCTGCATAGGATTTTGAATAGTAGATATGACCATTGTTTTAGCATATGATTTTTCAGCTTTTTTTATTTCTTAGAAGTGCTGCATGTTGCAGAATTCTTGAAAACACTGGCAACAATGTTGCAGTGCTCTTAATTTTTAAAAAGCCTTTGCTTTATGTTGTTATGTGCTTATAATTTATTTGCATGTATGTTTAATCAATTTCTAAAATTTCAATTACTTAGCAACTTCACTGTTTCTTAGTTTATTCCTGTGGCACTTCTCTTGCAGACTTCAGCCCGTAGTACCCATTGTAAATTAAAAAATATTTACATTTGTGTGAATTCTTGCCAAAAAATTACATTTTAGCCCTAACCTTATAAACATTTAAATCTCCAGAAAGAGTTCACCATTTAACGATGCCTGAAAAGAAGGGAAGCTGCTGCAGCCTGACACAGTATGAGCAGAAAAGTACAGTGCAATTTGTGAGCAGTGTGAGTGCTAACCAATGCACTTGCACATGCAATCAACTTATGACAGCCAAGTTAAACTTCTGGTGTCAGGCAGAATGCTCTGAACTACCCTAAAGCTGATATATGGAAGATATTCAATATGTAAAGTTTATTGCTTTGCATGTTTCTAAAATCAGCTACAGAATCACTTGCCACTATGTATCTAAACTCTTTTTTATTTAAGAATAATTGTATGCAAGAAGCACCTGTTTCTTTCAGCGTGCAAAATATTCAGATGCACCTTTTTTTGAAAAGATCTTAAAAAAAGTATTTCACAGAATGGCATCTCTTACAATAGGCAGCAAATTCTTTTTTCTACACATTTTCTTTTGTCCTGTTGCTCACAATAAACAACCATCACTAGGAAAAAAGGTGGAGAAACTGGGTTTTCATGATATTGTTCATGAACTTGCTGCCTACAGTGATTTGTGGCGTTTGTCTCTTTTTTCTTTCCTTTTTTTTTTTTTTTTCCTTTTTTTCCAATAGCTTCTTGCTTTGATAGTGAGATGAGGGTTGGGAATCAAAATCTTGCTTCTTACTTAGTTCATAGTGTTGCTGTTAAAGTGTCACATGAGAGAATGTGTGCGAAGTAGACTGAAGAGATGCTTTCTTACACGCTCACTGAGATTGTTCAAGCTTTTGGACAACCTCTCCATGACCTCTCTGTCAGCTTTTGGTTGGGTTTTTTGTTCTTTGGAGGACTCCTCTTTTGGAGGAGTTTGTTTGTTTGTTTTTCAAATGCTGAAAGTCTTATTTGTGCAAGGAGTCATGGCCATGCTCTGATGAATTTGTAGTCTTTGGAGAATTAGAGCTTGGATGGAGTTTTTTTGGTTTTGGCTTTTCTTTTTCCTGTCAGCAAACATCTCTTTCCTAGCATCTTGTCAGTGTACAGAGTATCCATATTGCATTTCTGTGCAATATTTACCCAACAGTATGACAGAGTTGAGAAGATGTATGCTCGCGTTGGAAATATACTTTGTGGTAATGTTCACACACCTACATGTTTTCCAGTCATTGTGGTTTATTTATTTCTCTATTTCTTCTAGAATGGTTGCCTGGGGAAAACAGCACTGCTGTGTTGGCAGAATACAGGACATTTTCTTGAGATTCAGGATTGTTCAAGCAGTCCTTTTACTTCAGTTGTTCTTGGCTACAGCAAGCAAAGGTAAGAGAATTCTTTCCTGATTTGTCTAATGTTGGTATTCCAAATAAATAACATTCATCTTGATGAATAGGACTTTTGAATATATTCAAACAGGCAAGTTTTTGCGTCTTGAAATCAAGAGGAAAAATTGTCATTAACAAGAAATGAAACAGTTGGTGTTTAGCATTTTGGATGCTTTTTATATTTTCATAAGAGTCATCGGTAGTAACTTCTAGGCTATGGATGAGGAGAGAACCAAAACACAATTTGCAATAACAAGTCAGATTATTTTATTGCTGGAATTTTTTTTGAGCTGGAAGGATTACTATTTTCAGAACATGTTTTTACATCATTTACACTGCTCTTACAAAAACACCACAAGATCCTTTGAGCTTTGCTCTATTTAGTGCGTGTGTGTGTAGAACGTCTCCTGCATATATCTTGGTTATGGATCTGAATATGCCTAAGGACAAGGTAGTAAGGTCCAAAACATGTAACAAAAATGATGTATTAGAACTTGGCAGTTTATGCACTTTATGTAACTGTAAATTAAAAATAAATTCATAAGGTCTTTGTGGATAAACTGACATGGTGATGCTTCTGTGTGTGGTAAAGTAGAATAAAGTGAAGTAAAATAGCTTTTGTTTTTTCGTGGCTGTTCTGTAAACTGATGGTTAGTCTGTTACTGCTCTGGACTTCAGCTGATAAAGATAACAGTGCTTGTCATTCATAAAGCTTCCTTATGTCAATAGTGTGTAATGCATTTATCATGTTAATAATGTGATGAGTGTATTAAAAAATTTGGAGTGTTTTTTGCTGTGTACTTAATGGCTAGTTTCAGAAGCTGTTTTCCATGTCATGGCATGTTATTTTACTCTAGGTCAGAACTTGCAGTTCAGATTTACTGCCTGATTTTTTTAAATTTGATTTTAAGTATGCATGCTTAACGACCTTGTACAGCCAAGGAGGTTTCCTATGTTACATACTAGACTAGTTTTGACTCTGATTCTCCAGATACAGTAACTTTTACAAAATGTTTCTATTGAGACAGAATCTGAGATTCAGGTGATAAATTTGCTACTAAGATGGAGCAGTGTTACCCTCTTGTACTTTAAATAGTAAAAAGGACAGAGCTGCTCAGCAGATAGACAGATGCCATAGAAGAGTTTTTTCAGGGAAAATTCAACTGTATCTAAAGTTCTGAGGAAGCAAGAAAAGAGGGATTTCATTTTTCACCTTTGTATCACTTACAACTGTCCATAATCATCGAGAAAAGCTAAACTGACGCAAGAGTGTGTTTACATTTTCCCCCTGTTTTACTGGGGTTTTTTGGTTTTAGGCTGTCAGCAGTTAGTACTGTCAGCAGCATCTCTACTCAGTTCTCTCCTCATCTGAGGTCCCAAAGTATGTTTGTGTTCTCCAAAAAATAAGAAGAGAGAAGAACTTCCTGTGCTCTTGTTGATGCTCAGGATGCTGGATAATGTGATGTTGTTTATCCCCAGCTAAACAAATAGAGCTGTGAATGAAAAGGAGAGATGGAATTGATTTCAGGGAAACAGTTCTTAGCTTCAGATTTTGAAACTATTCAACAGAATCAAGTGACCCACGTGTAGAAGATTTAGAGTTTAGACTTCTATAAAAAACAGTTACGAGCTCTAGATGGAATACCTGAATGTATGAGAGTCTTTTGATGTAATTTTAATGGACTGTAGCAAGCCAAATGTGTCACAGGTGGCAAACACTGGCAAGGAAGTTAATAACTATTGTTACTAGTTAAAAGCCAGATTGTGCAGACACATGAGCTTGTGACTACTTTTATTGAAGAGAAAACCTGACTGTATGAATGCTCAGCTGTACTGATCCAGTGGTTATTAGTAATAAAAGGAAAATAACAATGGTGCTTATGTACTGAGAGAATCTGCTCCTATAGGTCTAATTCTTAATACCTACAGTTGGCTATCTCTTGTAAAGATACAAATTATCACTGTCTAAAACAATTTAGAAAAAAGAAAGAGATGGATTTTTGGTTTATGTAGTCATTCTCAGAAAGTTAAATTTAAACATTTGGAAGTATGTGCATATGTTTAAGGATTTCTTTTAGGGCTTAAGAGAACATGATTATTAAATACATGCTTTTAGTTTTAGTGAGGTAAAACCCCCCAGGTTTTGCATCTCTTAGAGATCAGTATAGTAAGAAGAAAAAATTTGCATTTTTGAAAAGGCTTATGTGCCCAAATACAGCAAAAGACATCGAAAAGTCAGCCCATGATTACTAAGGAATGGAGTTTCCTTCACTCCAAATTGTGGGGTTTATTTATTTATTTATTTAAATTATTATCATTATTTATTTTTTCCTGTTTTTTCCTACTCTGGAGCTGTTTGAAGCATTCATTCTACTATGCTTCCTTTTCTGTGCTGTGGTGATAAAGGTGTGTTCATGGCTACTTTTCTGACTGTATTGTATTGTCTGGTTTCAAGGAGACTACAGGAATGCCTCTGTTACAGCACAGGCAGTTCCAGCTCCTCAGTTCCATGGTCAAGAGTGGATCCCAGCCACCATGGCTAGAGAAAATAAGTGATGGTTAACAGATCTTCCGAAGACTTTACTGTAATGTCGTCATCTGCTAACAATGTATCCACCCACATGTCAAGGAGACTTAGTCAAGATAATACTGATAATTAATTTCTAACGTAATGCTGTACTGCACTCATTTGGAACAACAAAGTGCATTTTCTGACTATGATTACGACTTCCTTTCTGCTTTTTCAGCATTCTTTGGGTAGATAAAGTATATTAAAATTTCCAGCCTTTCTTGTAACAATTCAGATAGTATTGGTATCTATTCTCTTAATTTTGGCATCCCTTTCTGGCACTTTTTAAAATGACTGTCCAGAGCAAAGTGGGTCAGCTTTCCAGTTTCCAGAAGGGTAGACCTTTCTATGGAAAAGCTTTTCTTAGTTTAAATTAATTCTTCAGGCCTTGCATATTGATCAACAGTAGTCTTTTTGGATTATATAAAGCAGACCAAGAGAATCATGAACAGATTCATCTCATTTTGCGTAATTTCTGTTGGCTACCTGTCTTACAACTGTTTTCATCTACAAGTTTGTGTCCACTCTGGCTCCCTTGAAGTGACAACTCCCCTAAAGAATGTAATAGAATTTTGAAGCCCTTTAATCCACTATTGGCATATCAACACTGATTTAATGCTTAACATGAAGTCATGCCCCTCTGTGAATGAGAATCACTTCCAAAGTGAATTCATTCACTTCCAAAACCAAGTCTGCTGATGATGATTCAAGTTTTGATTAGTATTTTTGCTCAGGAATGGAATTCCAGACTGTCAATTTGGATAGTTAACAGTGACTTCAAATTTTGAAGCTGTCAGGAAACTTCCTTTACCAGTCAGTTGGCCATCTCTACATGCTCAAGATTACTTACAGGAATTTTGGAGGCTATATGAGTCACACAAGTATACTTCTGGTGTATATTCTGTGAGGAACAGCAGCTGCATCAAGTCTTTCAAAACTTTCAGCAAAATTTCTACTTAATAAAGACTTGAGCAATTTTTTTATTTGGAAAGACTGTGTCACCAGTGTTGGCATGCAGCTAGCTGGCTGTTTCCTTTATGAAATCAGTTTCCTTATGATCTGTCCATGCTGTAAGGTGAAGATCTGTTTTAATTTTACTTTAAAAGGTAGGTATATTTATGCCCCCATATTGAAAATTCTCTCATTCTGTGACACTTTTCCCTCCCATCCAGTCTTCTTCGTCCAGCTTTTAAGTAATTTTAAAAATTAGTTTTCGATGCTGACGTATTCTTAGCCGAGTATCCCAGATTTAGCTTTCAGACTCTGACAAGTGGCCAAACTGAATGAGGGAATTTATGCTGCAGGGTTAGGCAGGGTCAACTTTGTCTTTCTTCTTCTTTGCCATTTAGAACCAATCTAAGTATTAACTCACCATTCAAAATCCACTGTCTCCTAGTTAGGATTTTCACCTAATTTTAGCCTGTACCCAGAGAGTTTTTGTTTGGTCTATGGCCTTGTATGGCACTTCTATCACGTATGCAGAACTTCAGTAATGATTCCAGGCTGTGAAAAACGCCTGCAAACTTCTGCTAGTTAGCATCACAGAGAGAGTCTCGAATTTATAGGATGCAACAAGAATAGGTATCAAGGACTTTCCATGAAACTGGATTGATATATTTTCTGTTTCAAACATTTTTGTTAGCTTGTACCTATCAAGCTGTACTTGGAAGTTAGGAACTTTCTCCTTGTTTTCCCTTGTTGCTATTGAAAAAGAGATTTTAGAGCCTGGAGGTCAAGAGACAGAAAAGTTGTCAGAACTGGCCTGATGAAAGCTGGTGCTCTGGTATGATGAGAACATTACAGAAGAACTGGCTGTGATCTCGACAGCTAACTAGGACTATGAACATTACCTACCCTGGAAAAAAAACCCCGATCCAAGTTGCCTGGAAGTTTGTCTTTTACAGAAGAGCTAATGGAAAAGGTTTTTTCCTATGTTGGATGATCTTTTCTGCTTTCCAACCCCAACCAATCATGATTAATCCCATAGGTCCTCTGGAGGGTACATAAAAGCTCTGCATATATTGATAAATAATTACCTCCTTAAAGGTGTCAGTAGTGTGTTCTCTTGCACTGGCTGAACATCTGACAGGCTGTTTCATTTTTCTGTAGTTCCATTTCATGTTCCAAAGGAACTTTTTCTTATTTTGTTGCTGCTGTGTGCAATTAAAGCAAGCAACCATGATAATGATTATGTGACTGAAGTGTGCGTAATTCCACAAAGTAAGTCAGCTACCAAGAGTTTACATGTATAACCACAAAAGCCTGTCCTTTTCGGTACTGGGACAATGGAGGAAACGAGGCACCTATAAGAACTGAACAGTTATGATCAAGTTTCAGTGTTCGGGGCATTGTCTGGAACTACTTGTTTTATAGGGAAGGTGCCTGCTGGACCTGTTGTTTATAAACAGAGAGGTTTGGTGGATGATGTGATGGTTGGAGGCCTCAGCAGTCACAAAATGGTTAGCTTCAATTTTTAGACACTTAAAGAGAGGAGTCACCTTGGACATCTGGAAGGGAGACTTTGACATGTTTAGGAGGCTGGTTGATGGAGGCCCTTGAGAAGCAGCCTTGAAGGGCAAAGGAGTCCAGGAAGGCTGGATGTTCTTCTTCAAGAAGGAATTCTTAAAGGGGTAGGAGCAGGTCATCCCCTAATGAAAAATGAGCCAGTGGGGAAGATGACCAGCCTGGCTGAACAGAGATCTTTGGCTGGAACTCAGGAAAGAAGAGTTTGTGACCTTTGGAAGAAGGGGCAGGAAACTCAGAAGGACTACAAGGATGCCTTACGATTAGGCAGGGAGAAAATCAGAAGGGCCAAAACCCAACTAAAATGTAATCTGGCTACTGCCATCAAAACCAGAAATGTTTCTAGAAATACATTAGCAACAAAATCGCTAAGGAGTCTCTCCAGCCTTTGTTGGATGAAGGGGGAAATGCAGTGTCAAAGAGTGAAGAAAAGGCTGGTGTACTTCACACTTGCTTTGCCTTAGTCTCAGGGTATCCAGCCCCCTGAGCTGAAAGACAGTGTTGAGGACCGGAATGAAGCCTCAGTTGTATGAGGTTCAACAAGGCCAAGTGCCAGGTCCTGCACTTAGGTCACAACAACCCCATGCAGCACTACAGACTTGGGGAAGAGTGGCTGGAAAACTGCATGGCAGAAAAGGATCTGGAGGTGTTGATTGACAGCTGCTGAACATGACTCAGTGTGTGCCCAGGTCTGGAGTACAAGTCCTCTGAGAAGCAGCTGAGGGACCTGGGATTGTTTAGCTGGGAGAAAAGAAGGCTCATGGGAGACCCTATTGCTCCCTACTTTAAAGGGAGGTTGTAGCGAAATGAGGCTCAGTCTCTTCTCCCAAGTAACCAGCAGCAGAACAAGAGGAAAATGGCCTCGAGTTGCACCAGGGGAGATTTAGATTGGATACTAGGAAATGTTTCTTTGTGGAAAGGGTTGCTAAGCATTGAACCAAACTGTGGAGGGTAGTGGTTGAGTCCATGCCTGAAGGTGCCCAAAAGATGTGTAGATGTGGCGCTTGGGGATGTGGTTTGGTGGTGGACTTGGCAGTGCTGGTTTGACAGGTGGACTCGATGATCTTGGAGGTCTTTTCCAGCCTGAATGATTCTGTGATTCTACATGGTCATCCGTGGTCTTGTGCATAAGTTTCACTTCAAAGCTTTCATGAGCAGCTAGGATTTATTGACTGCCTCCAAATTTGTCACTTCCTCACCCAAAAAAATACATCTAAAGAAGTAGGTTGCAAGATTGTTTCTTAATGTGTTGTTTTGAAATCTCCTAGAAAAATGCCTAGAAACAGTACTATATGGAAGAATAACTTTTGTATAAAAGATCTGTTTTAAGACTAAATCATTTTACAAACCACTTTTCTTTATTTAGGCCAGGAGGATTTCCTAGGGCGATACAAAGCTGTCTTTAAGACTGCATGTGAAGATCCTTGGTGTATGTCCTCAAGAATTTCTCTGCATCCCTTGAGAGAATTCCTTGTCTGTGTGCACCTCAAGCTGTATTCCACAAATGGTCCGTGGACAGCATATGTATATGCTGAAAAAACTCTTCACACCAATGTCTCTGCAAATAAGTATGATCTTGGACTTACAGGAGATCATAATAAATTGAAGATATGGTTGTTTGGAAAACAAGTAAATACTACAGTAAGACTTCGTAAAAACACATGGAACCAAATATGTATCCAGTGGAAAAGTGACAATGAGGAGATGAAGTTATTCATAAATGGAACAGAAAAATTACACAAGAAACTAAATGGGAAAGTTAATTTGCCTGGAAAAGGCCAGTTTTTACTTGGCTGTTCAAAGCTGCAAGGTACGGCTGCGTCACCTCGCCAGGGTATGACTGGGGAGCTGTACCTGTTCAGAATGTGGGACAAGGCAAATATAACACAGTCCAAGGACTGCCAGGATAGTGGTGTTATACGCTGGAGAAAGGAGGATTGGACCTATAACACCACAGTAGAAGAGGATAACTCTTTACAATGTGGTAAGTACCACTGCATTGCTTTTGATATAGTAATTCAGTCAAAAGTTGATCTGAGTGTGTCCAGCATTTCTCTTCCAGATTTTACAGTCTTAGTCTATGTAGTGGTTTCACGTTCGCCGAATTTATTTTGTTAAATTTAGTATAGTGGTCTATCTTCCCACTATGGAATAGGATTAGAAGAAAGGAACAACAGACTTAACTTAAAGATAGAAACAGTTAGATTTATTAACACACACTAAAGGGTGAACAAAAAACCCCATGAAACCTTTTTAAAAGCACTTCCCTTCCCCTCAACCAACAGTCCACCTTTCCACAAAACAATGTAAAGAGACAGAAAATCAGAACTCTAGGTCAGTACCACTTATAAAATAGTCTTTCATTCAATCTTTGAGAGAGACAAGTCCCTCCTGATTTTGTTCTGGTAACTTTCCACAAGAGACACAGTCTGTTTGTGGCTTCCNCGGTGCTGCTCTCTGGGGACCCAGGGGCTGGGGGGTGTGGGGGGTCATCTCCCTCGGCCCGGCTGGCGGCATGGGGCAGGCTGTAGGATGGGCTGGATGTCAGCAGCCGTGGCTCCCCTTTCTCTGCCGGTGCCTGCTGGACCCGGGGACCCAGCTCGGCTCCAGCCAGGGCCAGCCCTGTCCTGGCCCCGGGGGCGGTGGGGCCTAAGCCGGGCCCCGCTGCTTCCCCACCCTCAGTGTGACCTCATAGAAAGCCTGCAGCAGGAAGAGACTTTTCCCAAAATCCCACCTGTATTTAAGGTGTGTCCCAGAGGTGTGCACTTTTATCCAATTGGCCAACCTCACTGTCAGTTTTAAAGCAGATCACTAATTGGTTTTTACCATTCGTGCCAAACCAATACAGTCTATTAATCATTTCTAGCTAAATTCTTGATGAGATCATGTGAGGACCTGCAGCTTTTCTCAGTTTTTATCCAAATGAAAAGGTCCTTTAATGACTTTCCACTTGCTTCAACTTTTCAATCAATCATTTTTGTAATATGAGAGAAGGATGCATGCAACTAAAACTCCTTGGAGTATTGGAGCATGTCTCAATATAATCTTAAAATAATTTATTTACACCTCTCCTGTTCAGGGAATAAATACGGAGGAAAGCATTGCTGGTTTTCATTCCACACATTTGCTGGGCCAAATTTCCATGAGTGCAGTTTTTCACTGCTTCACTGGCACATTGCACTATATTCAGCTGGCAGGGTCTACATCTGCAAAAATTGTAGAAGGATCCAATTTCTTCTTTATAAGTATCAGTAACATCTCCTTTATTAAAACGACCAAATGGTTTCTCACACATTTCTCAAAATTCCCCTCTGCCCTGAAAAAGAACCATAGAAACCTTTGAATCAAACCAAACCAAGATATTATTTTCGGAGAAATTGAGTTCAAGCAAGAGAATAATCCTGTTTTTAGCTTTTTCTATCACATCTGTTGGCAAAAAAGACAAACTTGAATCAAGCTATTAATGGAATACAATTTAGCAATCATAGGAAATGATATTATCCCCTAAGAGATTTCAATGTGACTAGCTCAGTTATTGTTTCCTAAAATTTTTATATAGCATCAGTGGTTCAGTTTAACTGTGAAACTCTCTTAATCTTCATCACCTTTATCCTTAAAAATGTATGTATCTATTGAATGTAAATTCAAAAATATCTTTTATCTATGTGATCCTATAACCACTGCCTGACTGGATGAGATTCAAAAAGTGTCTTGGTAAGGGCAGTAAAATAAGGTGACCAGATTTCTTTTTCTGCGAGAGAAAGAAATCTGTCTAACAAACCAGGACTCATGGGGAATGCTGCTAGCACTGGTTTGTAATGAATGCCTTTGCTGGCCTTCATGATGTAGCTGGGAGCGCATCTACCATGTTGGGTTGTGTGACTTGGGAAAAGAGATGAAGAAAGGATGTCTTTCTTTTACTCATGTCTGGCTGTGCTTGAAGGAACACAGTCCTAAGGTTGAAAATAGGAACATTCTGGCTACCATACATACTTCTGGTACAAAGGAAGTCTGAGAGAGGTATGTCTGGATAGTGGGGAAAATCTCAGTCAGAATGGAGCATGTAATTGTCTTTTACTGATGCACAGAAAGGACAACCTCCTTGTTTTCTGCTCCAGCAATTGAACATCCTTGAGCATCACAGGGCAGCTTGATCAGGCAATGCTCATCTCCAGCCCCAGATCAATAATTTTAGAATTCATGATTTAGCAGCTTGTGGAATCCTTTGTCTACCTGCAAGAGTTCTCTAGTGAGTGTGTAAGATGCATTGTTTCCAAAGCTTTGTCGCCTAGCCAGATTGAATAACTATGCTGATAGGGGTTTGTTTCAGTGCAGAGAGCATCTCTACTGCCAAATATAAGTTATTTCCTCTAGATAACTTGGAACATTAACAGCTTTTCAAAGACAAGCTTGCTGGATTTTTTTTTTGCAGTTTATTTGCCTCCCTTCAGTAATAAATGCATTTTAGCTGATTCCCCCCCGGTCCTCCTGTGAAAAACATATTTAGCAGATACCAGTCCAATAGATAACAAAGCTTTTACAATAGAGATATCTAATAGTCTCTGTCAGGTGATTTTAATTGATGTTGCTACTACTCTTACAATCTGATTTCTTCCAGTATGTTCCTCCAAACACCTGTGTAAAATTTAGCTGATTTGGGAAACTTCTCTGTTTTTTGTTAAAACAGAAGGACTTTGAGTAGTAAGTTTGCAGAAGAAACTAATTTTACATCTGCAATTAACGTAACTGGCAAAGGGCTAAAGTTTAGGAAACTTCTCTGCAGGCAAAAAAGGTGAAAAGGAAGTGGTTCATTGCAATCATAATTATCCCAGAGGACAAGTTACAAAAATTTTTTTGTGACCTGATTGGCATTTTGTGCCTACGTAAAACAATTATTTATAAAATGTTCTGTCAAAGGCTACCGTCATTTCTGTGATTTCTTCTTTGCTTAACCACTCAAAGTCTTTGTGCAGTGGGGACAGTAAGCTGTTGTCTAATTGGTGTGTCACTGGCAGTGATCCGTTGTATTAATAAGTCTAGATTTACTTAGCCTCTCTTTTCCTGCCTTTCTTTTTGTTGACTCTTCTGATTCTTTTACTTTAGGTTTTGTTATTTATTTCTGAGAAAATTTTTCAAATTACCAAGTTTTTTTTTCCTTAACCACTTGAGGTCTAATAAGGATCCAAATCCTGTTTGTGGTAAGATTCACACACTTGCATAGCATTTAAAGGTATGCTCAACTTTAACCGAGTAGCTCACTCCCCAGAAGTGGCTGGGATTACCTTTGCAGTAGCTAACATATTTTATGCGTCTGAAGATTTGCAAGAAAGGACATCTCTGACTGCTTCCCACTTTGTGGTGAGGCTGATCACATTTCTTGGACTAATAGTTCTCAATAGTGAACTTTTAGATCTGAGTTAAAGATGAAACTCTTGCTCCTTCCAGTGACAGTCTTCTGGTCCTCCTGCTTGCTGTGGCTGCTGCATGCTGAGCAGGTGTAAATACTGCAGGCAGGGCCAGAGAGGGAAGGAGGCTATGCACTTGGTGCATCACTGGCCTTCTGAATACGTTCTTCATGTTTCTTTGATAATTCCTCTCTTGCTAAGAGTGAGAAGTAGCCTAACAGCTGTGATACAGAGAGAAGAGTGCGGGTTGAATGTCTCTCACTTTACAGATCACCTCCCGGTATTTAAAAATATGTAAGTGAAGAAAGATGTGCTTACTATTCCATATTCTAACCTTGGAAAATTTCTTTATCTTGCTCCTTGATGAATGCTCGGTAGCTACATGCTTTAATGTGGACAATATGAATGATATTACACTTGCCTTTGTATAATCCAAGAAAAAATCTACTAGGTAATCTAAAGTTTGGGGTGATTTAAGAGAACAAATACAGAAGAAAATAAATGAGTTTAAAGTGCTAAATCCTTGAAAAGAAACTTTATTCATCTTTAAGTACCAGCTCTTTAGTTGTCATTTTTGCATGTGATTTTTTTTAAGTTGCCTTTATGAATAACTTCACAGTGAAATGCACTGTTTAAACATTAATCATTTCAGTTATACATTAAACAGTAACTTTCTTAATCCAAATACAAATATCCAACCTGTTACGCTGTGCATTTATGCAAGGAGCACAGATATGATGGGATATCTAACAAATTGCAATGACTAAATAGATTATTTGGGGCATAACTGTAAATAGTATCACTGATGATAAACCAATGCTGTCTCATTTGTGATATTGGTGCTGTAACTTCTACCCTGTTGCTTTTTATCCTGATTAAAATTCAGTGAGTATATTGTGACATTTTTGACTTCTCTAAACAATCCTATCCAACCTTCAAGATTAAGATGTTGCCTTCTCTTTTTCACGTACTCTTTTGACTTTCAATATTGCAGCTTAGGCCTGCTACTGGTGTTGCTGGAGGGGGTTTCCACACTCCAGGGTATAGGGAAATTTAATGTTGATGGGAGAAATGGGAAGTGACCAGTGCCCTGCTCAGTGTGACTATTTTGTCTCTGCATTCCCAAGGAAGAGGGAAACTTCAGTTTGGGCTTTTGTTCTAGTTTGCAGATGTGGACACTAGAAGGTAGGTATTAGGCTCAAGTAATCCCCTTTAAAGATTTCCCAACTGTGTGCCCTCTGATGACAGGATCACCTTTCCTGGAAGGGAGGGTGGAGTCTCAAGCGTTTACATCCTCAGGGAGGAAGTGGAAATGCAGCTGTCACTCATCCACTCATCCAGGCTTCATCCGAACCTATTGGTACCAAACCTTGGCCTGTATTACTGTGTTTACTGAGTGGATCATGAAAGCAGAAGATGAAAAAGTAAATTATTTGCCCTCTAGAAACTTTTGAAGGAAATGTGATGGGAAAAAATACCTAACTCTGGAGTGCCTTCTTGATGAGTCATGTGCCACTTTACTTTGTACCTATTAACAGAATATGTTTGACCTTCCCTTTCTTTGGTCTCCTTCCCTCCCTTTCCTCTGATATCAAACAAAGTGGCTTTTTGGAAATCAGCCTTCCAGAGAAGTGGTAATTTGATTCACCTCAGTATCTAATGTACAGATTGACACAAACAGATGAAAACTGTATTTATAACCTAATTTCTTACAAGCAGTGAAACATCAAAGCTGAGTTAAAAAATACTGAGACTAAATTTTCTGTTAAGGATACTAAAATGAGCTGGCCCAAGTGACCAAGCCTGATGTGAACAAGTTCTGACATTTGTTTCTGTCTAGTGGCCAGTGATAATTCATCTTTTCTTCCGTGGTGCCACCACAGGGAGTCAGAGCAGCTACAAGGTGTCATGAAGGACACCAAAACGTAAAACTAAGATTGCATTTGAGTTTTATCCTATAAACTTATATATAAAGTGCTTCAAAATCTACCTTACTTAGGAAGTCAAGATAGGCTGATGTTTCCAGCATACAACTAACTAACAACTGTTAACTTGTGGAGGATTTTTATGTGTTATTAATGCCTTGTGTGACAGAATGGTTCATTTTGGCAGAACATTTATTCAGCTGAAAGGTTTGTCAAATGTTAAAGGAACCCAATCTCTTAATGGAAATTGGAATTTTTTAATTTGAATAGGAGAATTGAATATCATATTTTCAGGCCCAGTTTCTGCAAGTAATTTGGTTGTAGAACAGCACCATTTTGAAATTTGGGTGTTTGAGCTACTCAGTTTTGTTCGTGAGGAAACCTTGTAAAATGCATCAGTGCTGGGCATCTTCATTTCACTGAATGCAAATGGAGTGCAGTGGTTGCTGCACAGTTCTGGTAACTGCTGTAACAAACAGGTAACTGTTGCCTGTAAAAATGTTTAGAGGAGGATCTGCATAGTCTTAAAACCTGCAATGTGGAATTGACTTTCTAAGTCTTAAATGCTTGTAATTACATAAACCAGAAAGTGATACTAGATATCTGCTTGGAATTAAAAGATTGGCTTTGGCCTTTTTGGTGGGAATTCTTAATGCAAATCAATTCCACTGACTGAATCAGCTGAATTTGTGGTGAAAAAACTTCCAACACTTGTAAGCGTGCTGTAATTTCTTATTTAGAAAAATCTAATTTTTATAAATGTCCTTGTATTTTTATTTTTATGTGTAAGTTAAAACTAATCCTAGCAGCAATATACAGTCGTGGTTGTCCTTCTGTGGTGACATCCAAGTACTGTGGCTTCAGGAGACCAAATTACATAGCCACCAAGGTGTCCCTTGGGGTTCTTCCATTTACTGTTGATCTGGTTTTGAGAGCTGAACATAGTCAAGGCTACCTGTACTTTGAAAGAAGAGTCTTGGGTGCTGATACAAACTATTTTCATTTTTGGCATGTTTCTCAATTAATATCAGTAAATTTTTAGTCACTTCATTCCATAAATCTCTCCTCTAGGCCCTACACATAGAAGTCCATAAATGTAGGTATTCTCTGCCAGGAATGCTGTTGTGCTTGTATGTATTGGCAGGGTTATTTCTGCTCCTTAGCATTCAGTCCCTATCTGGTGTCTAGAGCTGACTAGAAAGCAGGTGCCCTTGTATTCTCTCATGTTTCCTGTGACAGAGGCCAGCTAGCACAATGTCTCTCTCTGTGCTGCCCCTGCCCCTCCCCACCAATTGCACAGGCTGGGCAGGGAGAGTGTCCATGGGGAGACTCGAGTCCACTAAATTTTAGACTCTTTCTCCTCTGAAAAAAGTCCAAGAGTTGCTTGCCCAGTCTCAGGCTTGCTCAGAGGATGCTTTCTGCAAAGGTTTAAAGGAGATCATGAAGCGTTAGGTAAAACAGAATTAGTCAGCAGCAGCACTGTTCCCCTGAGACAGGGGGACAAGAAGCTGCTGCCAGTAATGTCGTTCTTGCACCAAATTGTTATTAACAGCCAGGTTCCAGCTGCTTCTCACTTCTCCACTCTGGAAAAACTGAACCACTTCTCACAGATTGGGTTGCCTGAAGACAGGTGAATCCAAAAGAGTGTTGCCTTTCAAAAAAAATTAAGAAAGAGTGTACTGCTCATAAGTTAGATTGAAGGTTGGGAGAAGAGAAGGATCTTTTTTCATTATCATAGTTGGAGATAGAACGCTGTGCACCTTTCATGCTGTAAGGGCTTTTTCTCTATCTTGTGCCTGAGCTACTGAACAAATGGTATACTTTGAATTACAAGTGCTTTTGCTGCAAGCACCAGAACCATCTGTCCCATCTTGACCACTGTGTTACAAAACCTCCTTCTGACTTTCTTGCCCTTTCATTGAATTTATTTTCAATTCTGCTGTGCTTGGTGCAACAGCTTCAGCAGGATGTGTGGACACCATCCCATCCTAAAAGATGCGGTAGCCTGAGATTTAAAAGCTGTTATGCTAAGGAATGCTGTATGCACAAGGCTATTTTTTTTAGACAGGGCCAGGTACTGGTCTCTCTCAGAGCTTGTGCACCTAACCTTACGTAGTATTAGTAGGTTTAGTCTCCTGCCAGTCTGGAGCTGCTAAAGTTACACAGGTTCCCATTGTCAGACAAAGTCATTGGGCAATGAAGACTGTCATAATTTTTGCAGCTGTGGTATGGAGCTGTGGTGAGAGCTGCTAAACAGGTTTCATACCTGTGGAACACAGATAGGATTCCCAGGTGCTGCACGACTGAAAGACAGGACTTCAAGGAGGGGATGCAAAAGTAATCCAAGCAGAGAGCCTTGGATCAAAGCTTAAGTAAAAATAGGTTGGAGTTTGAGTTGAAGTTAAAGTTTGTTCAAGTCTAAGTCTCAGTTGAAGCTAGTGAAGCTATTGAAGTCATTGATGTCAGGGTAAAAGGAATTGAAGTCAGGTATAATTCTCACAGTACAGTGTTATATACTTGTCACAGCTCAAAATAGGCCACAGCCTTAAACAGTCACAAGATTTTTCCCACAAACTGCAGACAGCTTATGGTTCACATTATTTTGGCAGCTTTTACAAAATTGCATAGTTTTAAAGACCTTGATAGTTACATATACAACTCTTCCTAGTTCTTTTTCATATCTGTAGTCTCTCTGCACCATGGCCAAGGCTAAGAAAGCTCCATTCACAAGCTCCAGCATGCCCCCCGCTTCATCTCTTATCTGTTTTCCTACAACCAGGTCATGGCTTAGCTAGCTAGTTGTGTCAGAACAGTACAAAGAGATATGAAGACAGTAAGGGACTTGCTGCTTTTGTTTCTAATGATGCATGTTAGTAACAGAAACCGCTGCTTATCTCATTTAATCAAGTTGCCTTTTCCCTCAGAAGAGAAATTGTAGGGGCCTATTCTATCTCCCTTGCAACAAAAGCGAAGAATAATACTGCCTATTTAATTACTGTTTGAATCTCCAAGAGTGTTTTTCTATTAGAGAAAATGTAGCAAAGTATCACTACAATGTGTAATCCTTTGGTTTGGAATAGGATATCTGTTAGGTTAGGTATATTGATTTGGTGATCCTAAACTAACAGTGTTGCAAATGAAAAACCATAGAGCAAATAAATGGAAGTTTCATTTATGTAAGGATTTTCATGCTCTTATCAATAATAAACAACCTAAGGCAATAAATTTTCTGTTAGCTTGTATCTAACACATCTTAAGTTACTTTCATTTCCTTTTTACATGCCAACTTTAGGGATATTTTGGATTGAATTCTAATCCTTCTCCAAATAAATCTATTCACTTTTTTTCTTGTTCTTAAACAAAGCAAAAGAGGCGGGTTAACAAATAAATTATATATATCTCCTCCTTCTGCCTTTCTGTATGCAAAGATGATTCTGATTAAAGACTAGGTTAATGAACTTAAAGCTGGACCTTGATAAATGACAAGTTTCATAATCATGGGTAATTTCTAGCAACTGTAGGCATATCACTATTGTGCTGTAAGAGAAGTTATGGTTAGACTGGTGTCCATAAAAAAAGTGCCTCTCAGATTATGCATGCCACCATCAGTTGCTGCATGTTGCCAGCTCCATGATCATGGCTCGTGTTTAGCTTGGTTTACTCCCTGTACTGCTGGATGTACTATTAAAAGCATTTGGCATTTTTAAAGTTCACTGTCTTTTTACTTACCTACAAAACCAAATATATTAATGAACAGTTTTTGTAACTACCTCAGGGTACTACTTGTATTCTCAAAAATTCACTATGTGGTTGAAGGGATATGGAGGATGCAAAAGACAGCTTGTGTACAGCAAGATTGTCTCCACTGAATCCACGAGAGTTTGTGAGAAAGATCTTATATATTCCCTGTACAGATTTTATTTTTTCAATGGGCAGAAGAAGCAGTGTGGTGGTGTTTGCTCTGAGATGCTGCATACTCTGGTGGGTTCCTTTCTGTCACCCTGATTTTTTCAGCCTTCTCTTCTGTTTCACAGTTTCATGTTTTGGGTTCTTTCTCACGCTCTGGTCTGTAAACACAGCCAATGTTATTGTAGTTTCAAGATAGTTTACATTCTTTGTCTTAGAGATATGGACAGCTGATGGACAGTTGTCCTGACCAATGGGATGGGGAGAGGTGTCAGCCTTCTCCCCCAATCCCTGGCCTTTGTAGATATACTATATATGGAGTCAGACTTTCAAATAAAGTAGAGTTTTAGTTCATGCCTTCTGATCAAAGTGTGAGTGTGTGTTTTTGTGTGCGTGACAACCTGCGTCACCTTTTGAGAATTTAATTTCCTCCAGAGCTTTTTTTGGAGATAAGGGCTTTTGCGCTGATTAAGACAGGATTAGTAAAAGGTAAACTTTTGGAGATAGAATTTACTTTCTGTGGTAGGAAAGTCAGACTGCTCACCTGTGGAAGGATGCTTCCTTCTCTAACCAGAAGTTCAGTCAATTGTCTTTATTCACCCCATTCTACCTTAAAAATTATGTACTCTTTAAACAATACAGAATAGTTTTATCTGAGTACTGCTTCAGCTCTGCATATTAAAGTTGGTATTGTCTTTGTATTGTATTAGGGGTCTTCCCCAAGCCTACACTAGATGGTAAAAAAATAATTTTATAGCATCTGTAATTCCTAATCACTTTACAATGTGATTGGGCACTTGTACGTAAGTGTAACAGCACTTGTACCTAAGAGCTCTAGAACATATACCTTACAGGAAAATGTAAATATGTATTTTATCTGGACTTAACATATAGCAAGAAGTCATAATTTTCCTGAAAAATTACTATAAAAATTAGGGCTTTATCCAGATTTTCATGATCTATTAAGTTCATACAGTTCTAGTTGTCAAAAAGAGCAATTTTACTTCTCTGTAGGCAGAATCCTAGTTGTCTCAAAAGAGATGTTTGATGAAACTTCATTTTATCTTTACTAAGGGAGTTTAAATTGAGTAGGCTGATATGTATAAAAGTGTGGATTTTTACTTATGCTTTAACTTAATGGATATTTGTTGTTTTATAAGTATTATTTTACTAGCATATTGGTTCTCTCTCTCTTTCTTCTACACAAGAAAATTTCTACCCAGGATGTAAATTAACTAAAACTAACAGTTTCATGGAAATATCCTAAAAAATTGTAGTGCAATTAATCCGATTTCCATGTATTCATCTTGCCATATTTCAGAGTTGCTGCTTTTAGCTTCATGCAGTGTATGACATTCAACAAGAATGAACTGACATTTTTCATCTTGTCAAGCTCTCATGTTGTCTCTGACTTCAGGTCGTTGGTGCCAGTATCCCAGCATTGGGGTAGCCAGGCAGCAATCTGCTTACTTGGCTGGCAGCTGTCATCTTTGTGCATCTCATACCTTGCTCAGGGATAGGGATTAGTTAATTTCTGTCTCATTTATGATTTCTGTCATTTCCCTCTCCTTTCTTGTAGCTGTCCTGCTGCAGAGCAGGCTTCGTCTTCTGAGTTGTCTTCCTGTATCATCTCCAGAGGATCTTCTTCCTCCGTCTGTAACTGTGTCAACCTCCACTTCCATAGCTCCCCCTCGAGTCTCTTATTCAGCTTCAGCATGCATTTGTTTTCCCTTAGATCCAGAGATCCTATTGCCCCTTCCAGAGTGTGGGACACAGGCCTGGTAGACGAATGCCAGGACCCAACACAGTACCAAAAGTCTCTGTCTTGGGTGTAAGCAAGACATCCTTCCTGCAAGGTCTGCCTTCTCACCAGGATTCCTTGGCAGTTTGGGTAAACTCCCATACCATCAGAGGTGAATACTGCTCTGGGCACCTGCCCAAATTCTCCTGCATACCTTGCTACCTAGGAATTGGTTCCCTCCAAGCACTTTCCTGTATCTTGTCTCCAAGTGATTGGTTACTGGAGGTCCCACAGAGATTTGAGCTTGCATGACTGGGTTCAGAGTTGGAGGATGATTGTGTAGACTACAGGTGCAAGTGGACCACCAGAGGTGGAAGAAGGAAGTATCTAAGGGCATTAGCAGTGGTGGAGGTAATCTACAGCAACCTGGACAACAATGAGGTCTCCAAGGATCTGTCCATTGTCCATTGCACATGGGCTGTCTGGCACAGTTTAGTACCCACCAGTGGGACATGGCAGTGATGGACTGGCCAGACACCAAGGCATTACCTGTGGAGAAACTGTCCTGCCTACTCCAGCCATTTGGAAAGAATCTCTCTCTTCTTCTGCTACCTTGGGCTTGAATCATGACTATGCTTAGTGTCCTCCCAGGTTCACTGACTTGAGAAGAGTTTTTCTTCCTCCTTGCCCAGACAGGGTCTCATCAATTAAAGGCACTGAAATAGGTAACTGCTTTAAGTACAGGTGATGCTGTGTTGCTACTTGTTTTCAAGGCCCAGGATGGTGTTTTGAGTAGTGACAGGCTGCAGGGAACATTTGGAACTGTCTGCTACTTTTCCTCCGCCGCAGGAAGCACAATGCACTTGTCTTAATGGCAGGTTTGCTGCAGTGGTGTGATTTAGTGGATCTGCTGGGCCTCCTCATTGATAGCCTAACCACCAGCTTTATTCCAGAGAGGCTTTAGTCACTTGGCTCACTTGATGATGTCACGTTTCACATTCATGAGTGTGATGGCTTCAATTGTCAGATCCACCCCTTGATCAAGGGCCCATCTGTGCGTTGCATCTCTCCCTGGGTGTCCCTGGGGACATGTTTCATGGGCCCATTGAGCTGGAAATGGCACACCTTTTCATCCCAGCCCACGTCCACCTGAGCTGCTTCATTTCTGGCAGCCTGATTTTCATCTTTCAGGTGTTCTTTGATGGTGAAGCTCTTGGGCTGTGAGTATTTATATGATGTGCATGCACATCATGATGTTTCATATACATGTCACATTTTTAGTTGCTGCTATTTTAGTCCTCTTCATCTTCACTCAAGCAAATCTGTTGAATAAGTTTCTGAAGATACTGGTAATGGAAGAGAAGTGGCAAAGCTCCTGGCCTAATCTGTATCTTCCATAAGTATAAAAAGATAAACTGAGGAAAAAAATGAACTCAAAAGGGTTCAACTTCCAACTTTCAAAAAGTCTCGACATGTATTTCTTAATAGATGCAAAGTAGTATTGCAAACCATTTTGAAGTGAGGTGGGTACCACATCTAAAATGGTTGTGTTTAAAAAAGTGTTGTGTATGTATATGCGTGTGTACAAATATATATAAAATCTTATGCTCCTAAAAAATCTTCTTATTTTGCAGTTGAAACTACTGCTACGCTGCCTAGCAGGAAAATAACAGGTATGTTGGGGTTCTGTGGCATTTTGCCCCATTTTCCTTCTGTTTTAGAAAGTCTGTAGTAAGATTGCTGCTGCTGTTACTTTTTAATTCTTGGAGATAGTTAAGCATACTCAAACATTTGCAAATTAATTTTCCATATCAAACTTGTGGCTTATTAGTTAATTTTGTGGTGCAAATAGCATCAGTAATTTTCCAGAGAAGATGAAAATAAAGTCACTGAGATGATTCTGATTCTCCCTTCATTACAGAAATCATATTCACATTTATCCTTTGGAAAGAAGCTATTGCTAGTTTTCAATAAGGCAAGCAAAATAGTCTTTCTGGAGCAAGGAATTCATGAGTGTTTAGCATTTCAGAAAATCCTTCTTTACTATTTTTAATTTTAAAAATCTGGTTTTCTTCAGGGGCTTTTGGTATCTCTGATTTAAGTCTTCCGCAGCAGTAGGAAAGGCTTTACAGTAAAATTAGTGTATTGTAAGTAACATTATAGGATGACTTTTGACCTTTGAGAGATGTCAAAATACCTTAAGTATATTTTTTAAACTGTGCATCATGTTTGCATCCAGCTGTTCTTTAGATTATATTTTTGTGTTAGCTGTGACCTGTAACTTGACTTGTCTCTGACAGTATCAAAAACCACCCAGTGACTGGAAGGGCCAACTTGAAGTTGCTACATGAACAAGATACCAAATTTCCTAATTTATTTTTGATCAAAATACTGACTGAAACAATATAAAAATATAATGACTAGTGTTTGCTATATAAGTAGTTGGCTGGTTCCTGTTAAGATTGGAGGTTCAAACTTGAAATGAATTAGAGTTTGTTTTTTTTATCACTGCTTTTTCCAGGAAAGAAAAGAGAATACATATAAATGGGATAAATTTTAAGTGGCATGTCTCACCGTTATTATAAAAAGTCTGGGAAAAGTTCTTCATACCCAGCTAGAGCCATCTTGCTGTGTATGCTTGATTCCCATTCCCAGAATTAGCAAAACACTCAGGATAAGCATGTAGCTTTCAGGCTAGTGTGGCACACATCTTTAACATTATACAGTTGTGGTTTTGTAGCATTATGGAATTCAAACTCTCAAGCGTTTCTCGAAAAAAAATTGTCTTGCATCAAATTCTATTTGAGTGCATAAAAATAGTGACTTTTTTTTTTTTTTTTAAACCAGAGATTGGTACATGTGCCTTTTTTGGCAACCCGGAAATGTTGTTCTAAAAGAGCAGGTGTTGCCCTCTTCTGGTGAATGCAGTAAACTTTTGATAATGTAAGAGAAGTCTGCTGAGGATGATAATGTATGTGTCTGAAACTTCATAATGATCTTTTTTTTTTTTTTTAATCTGAAATAAAATTCACAGATTCAGACGAAACAGCTGCAACAACAATTTTTGGTAAGAAAATCAGGACTTCACTGATATTTCCAATTTTTGTTATTTCCTCTTAGGTAAATCTGCTTTTAACTGAGGTGGTGCAGAAAGGTTGCTTAATATATACAGACATAGAGTGAGTGCTCTGGATAAAAGAAATAATACAGATGCAAACACACATGATCTTGTATATTTACAGATACAGTCTCTCTTTGGGAATGGTTCATCTTTAACAACTGCATCACATTCAATATTTGTGTAGGATATACTAGGCCAAATAATACAGATGAAACAGGCACTTAATTTTCACTCCGTTCATATTTTGACTAGTTGTTAGTTGCCTCAGAAAATTTCTTCTTCTATTGTTAATCTGCTCTGGTCCATTTAAAAAAGTCACTAAATTGTCATATTGAAGTGATACAAAGTGGTCTTCTAACCAGTTTGTCTTCCTGTGCTGACACCTAAAATATTGTTACTAATCACAGCCCTTTACATTTTCATCTATTGTCTTAATTTAAATTTATTTCTTTTCCTTTTGGTGTAGCTGAAAAAAAAAAATTGCATCATTATTTAATTTATTGACAAAACCAGCTTTTTTGGAGAGACAGTTTTCCAAGCCCAATGTGTCATCTCTTATTATGAATGTGAGTTCATGCAGGAAAAGGTCCTTGGGGTTAAGCAGTTATTGCAGTTGGAGATGCAAAAATTCATCTTCTGAAAGAATGAGGCCAGCAACAAGAACTTATCTGAGGAAAAATTGGTTCCCAGCTGATTGCATTCAGATACGCAGATTTTTTAAATAGTGTGAACATTATTTCAATTATTAGTATTGAAGTAATGTGAACACTCCTAATAAGCTTTACAGTTGTTCTTAAAATGAAATTTAGATAAATAATATTCTGCTTCTGTGTAAAATCTTGCGGGCTTGATCTTTCTTCTCAAAAAATCATAGAAGTAAAATATTAATACAATTTTTACTTTTTAAATCTTTTTTTCCCCTAGAATTCTCTATTGTTACTTTTATCACCTATCCTATCTTCAGGCAAGATGTTATTAATGTTTCTCTTATTTAGATTTGCTGGACTTAGACTTTTGGGCTTTGTTTTATTTTATTTTTATAGATTTTACTGTTAGGAATTTTTCCCTTTCAGATATGTCTTCAGAGGAGACTACACAAAGTACAGGTGAGAATTTGCATGGAGAGCAAAGTTTTAAGGGAGATGTTGGTTGCATTCATGTTTATTGCTTTTTTGTTGTTTTTTTAGTAACTGGGATATGTTTATTCCAAATTATTTTCTTATGTGATTTTAAATTTTGTGTTTATATGCAATCTGTATTTTAAGTCTGCATGATTAGGGCTCTGAGGTGCACTTTACCGTGCTGTAAACCTTTATTTTCTATTCAAAATATTGTATCACTTACCAAAATCCAAACAGGGCAGATATATTTTTTAGCAAGTATGTAGGGGGTTTTGTATATAGAATGCTTTCTATGCTTTGTGATACTATTTAAGCTATTTTACAGAACTAAAATGTACACCCCATTCCTTGAAGACACTTATATATGTTCTTGCAAGAAGTTGTCCAATAGGATCAGAAAAGACTCAATCAGAAGAACTTGTTACCCCTTCTTTTCCTGATTTTCCTATATGAAATAAGGAGGAGGTTCATTCCATATCAGTATGGATTCCTCCATGCCTGTATAGGAGCTGCACATCCTGCTGTTCTTCATTGTTGATTGAAAAACACATTTTTAGAACAGGATTTCTCCTATGCTGAAGTACGCATGTAGAATAGGATAAAGAGAATCACCTTTAAAGTGCCACTTTCTCCTCTGAACAATAGGGAGTCACTGGCCAGGTGAGGATACAAACATATAATTGGATGGATCTTACTCCATTTGCTGCTTTTGCATTTCCCACACTGCAAATAACTTCATTTTCTTATAAATTGTCAGATGTTTACACTTTTCCTGGAAAGACAGAGTCTGAAGCATAAGTAATTATTTTTGTGACAAGTATTTCATGGGGTTTCTTTAAGTTAAAATGTGAAAACTTTTGTCCTTTTTTTTTTTTTTTTTTTTAACAGAAGCCCTTACAACAACTGATTATTACTCCACCACAACACCAGGTAGGATTCATCTATCACCACTGATACATTTTTGTGCATCTCAAATTTTAAGTGTGTGTGAGTTCAGGAAGTCTGCTCCCAAAAGTTTTTTTAATATGCTTTTTACTTGGTTTTGTGGTGTGTCATATTAACAGTCTGCCTTACCTCACATTAATGTTCAGTCTGGTAGAAGGACTAATTCTGCAGTGTTTTTCTAGATGGCTGCATATAGAAGAGTTTCGTTATTTTGTAAGTCAGAACAGTAGATTACCACAAAAATGTAAGAAACACTGTCTCAGGGACCATGTTTGCTTAAAAAGAAATTTTCACGCCTTTTAGTAGATTGAAGCAAACTGAATACAGTCATTGTATTTGACCTCAGGTCAGGCCCAGCAGGACCAGGAATAGACTGAATTTTAGTTTTTAATTATCCATGTAGAAGCTCAGTAGCCTCATTACGGTGGATTTGTCCTGAGTTAGTGCAAGTGGAAGAAGAGCTGGCTTGGAGCCTTAATGACAAGGGTGATTTACCTGTGTGAACATGGCCTGCAGAAATCTTGCAGCTGTGTTACCTGATGCCCTTGGGGGACTGCAAGCCCAAGTGATTTTTGATCAGTCTTTTATCCTCCACACTGCAAATCTATTTTGTGCATTTTGGTGGCATGCAGAGATCTTAAAACTAGGGGGCACACAAATGGGTGCTCTGTAAGGAAAAAGGAGCTGATGTTAATCTTTTGTGGCATTTTTGGATTTTGTGTTGGGTTTCTATAAGGTGCTCTCTATATAATAAATAATTTTGACAATTTATCATTATAGTGACATTTGATTATTGTTTTTCAGTTACTTATGAGCATTTTATTTTTTTAAGGATCATTTTAAAAAAGCAGCATATACAAGGTTTGTAACTATTTCACTGCCAATGAAAAGGAAGGCAAATTTAGGGTCACAGAATTGTCAAGGCTGGAAAAAAGCCCTAAGATAATCAAGTCCAACCATCAAATTTATTTGATTCTAAACTGTAGTCTGAATTTTTTTTCTAATGATTTGAATATTGCCGCCAGCTTATCATCTGTTTGTTGATGGTGATAAAATTAATAAAGCATCAGCTTTTTACAGTCAAATGTTTGCACCACAGAGAAAGTGCAAAAAAAATTCCCTTCTCATTTGGTACTAACTAATGATAACAGCAGAAAAAATAGAATTTGGGTTTTTTTCTATTAATGGAGGCCAATCCATCTGCTTAAGTAAGGAAAGTTGTTTTAATGAACAAGTATAGGAATTTTGTCTTGGATGCGAATATCTTTCCAGTGCTTTATTTTGAATTTATACAACAGAGCCATCTGTTTACAGTACCCTAATTTAGGATCAGTGTTATTTCTCAGCAGTGTACGTTGTATTAATAATATGGAAAATATGGAGCAGCCAAAAGCTTGCTGTAACTAAATATAGGCATGTTGTACTAGGTAAGAGTGTACATGGTTGCTGTCATCATAGCTTGAATTCCATCAATTAGAACAGTTTTAGCTTCATGCTATCATATGGACCCATAGTAGGATCCTCAGAAGCAGATAATATGCTGCCTAGTGATTGAATTCTGTGATAATTAGAGTTTATCAATTACATGTTGATTTCTGTTTCTATTTAAATTTAAAAAAAAAAATTGAGACCATTTGCATTCTAGGTCTTCTGTCAAAACAGTTGCAGAAATGTATTCAAAATTAATTAATCAAAGGCAGCATATTTCTGAATACTAAGTCTTGGAAAATGTCATGGTAAGTGCTCTAGAGAGGTGAAGCCTAGACAGTATGTCAAATACTTCCAGAATATAAAGACATTTACATTTCAAACTCTGGAATGATTGTAAATACACATGATAATATTGTATTTAAGTTTAACTTTTCTACTCAGTAGTTTTTTGGTTTTTTTCCCCAAAAACTCTATAGCGGGAGAAACCATTGTATGCAACGTAACACGTGCCTGTAATTATTCAGGTTAGTGGTTTTCTTTTCCCTTTTTAAAAATAAAAATCTTGTCCAACTCTTTTATACTCTGAGTAATGAAGCCATGTTTAGTTGCCATGTAAAAGCTAGGTCTGTAATAAATTTCCTTGTAAATTTAGGGAGATTTTATATGAATTCAAAAAATATTAAAATTGGGGAGGTTAAAAAGTGTTTAAACTCTTGTACTTTTGAGTTTAGTTTCTCATCAAAAGCACACAATTGCAGATAAGAATTGCAAAAAAAAACCCCAAGAAACAAGTAAACAATGGAGTTCTATTTATAGTAATGTAAAGTGCAGTTTTTCTGTTTTGGGAAAACATTACCTAGAAGGAATTTAGGCATGGCCATCAAAATTAAATATATAGAAAATAATGAAGCTATTGGACTAGTTCATTTGTTGAAATAGGTGAAAAGATGGAAGAACAACTGCAAAAATAGATAAGCTAGTGCAAGTGTTCTTATTTCCCTTGTATCAAAACACAAGACAGTAAATTTTTCAATTCTCAAAAAACTTTACATTCTGTATTGCAGTATTGATTTTCCTAACTTTTTTTACGTTTGGTTTCAGTGTTCTATGTGGGCAAGGTCAAACTTCGGGCAAGTGAAGAAAGCAATGCATCACTAAATGTAGAAATAGTAAGTATTCTCTCTTTTAAAATTTTATTGTAAGGAAGGTTACATGACATGAGTGTGTCCATTTATACAACACAAGAGAGGTTTAGGAGGACTGTGTCATGCATGGCAAGGACCATATAGATGACCCAGTATCAAGGTAATACTATGAGGATGAGATTGTTTAATTGTTACAGATGGAAACTGAGGGGAGGAAAAAAAGAAGGACCTTGCATCTTTATCCTACACATCCCCGTCAGTCCTCAGCCTGAGATTACACATGCCAGTCCCCGAAAGCATGAGAGTAGTCAGCAATGTAACCACAGAGAAGAGCTACTGCGCAGCTGCACATGGAGCATCGAGTGTGGGCAGGGATATGCCCCTGGCAAAAGTCACCTCTACATTCGGTTGTGTTTCAGTGGTGATAATGCCTACTGAAATTGTCCTAGCATGGTAACATTACACCTACAACTTCTGGAAAAAACAGTTTCCATGTCTTGAAACTCTTGCTTTTTAGAAGACTATTTCTTAGGGGAAGTCAATACCACATATATTATGTGATGTTTCTCCTCATGGCCCTTGCTGCTTGCATGAAATGTAAAAATAACGAGTAATGCTGGTAACCAGAAGAGCATAAGAATGCATATATAGAAGGGGTTCTTAGATAAACCTCAGTGTATCCCCAGACCCTAATGCTAGATCATACTTATTTAGCTCAGTTCTATCCTGTCTTTCACTACAGTTCTTGACTTCAGTGCCGGTATTCTGTTTTGGTTTTTTTTAATGTCATTTATGGAGCTTATTTCATAGTTGCACTTAAGGTTAAAAAATTCATTCAGTCTGGACTAAGCTGTCTTTCTTGCAAACTAAGCCAAATTCCTCTTTTTCCTGCATAAGATGTGGTGAGTTCACTGTCCCTTTGCCCCTATCTTTCACAAAGATTTTGGGGTTTGGTCTATACTAGATCAACAGTTCCTTCCATAAATTGTGACAACAATGTCACGGTAAATACTTGTTGCAGTGTATTTATTAGAAAACGTGCTTCTTTTCTTTGTAATTTCAGCCCATTAAAATGTGTGAAATGAACAATTTTCTTTTAAGGCTAAAAATTACTGGTTGTACTTAGCTGCGGGATCTTTTTTCCTAACAGATTAATAACATAACCACTCACAAGCAAGTCAAAAAATTAATTGAAATTCCAGCACATACCCCACAAGAACTGAGGTAAGTAATTCTGAATAAGGCTTGAAATCTTTTTTGTATTTGAAAAAGATGAAGTGAAACTTTCCATGTGTTGAGTAGATTTTGTGTTATTCCTGCACATGAAAAATTTCACAAGTTGTAAGTTCTTGCTCTTTAACATAAAGTTCATACTGGTTAGAATATTCTTTAGTTTATGTACCACTGGAGTTTCTTTTAAAAAATTGTACACCAAATATTTGTTATAATTTAAGGATTCAGCCTGTCCGGTAGGAAATTATTCAGCCTGTCTGGTAAAACTTGCCTAGCTGCATGTCATTCAATAAATGTTCTTGAAGTCACATCTGATTTTATTTTGGTGTAGTTTTTTCTTTCCCAGTCTTTATAAGGAGAGGTTTGAATGAGTGAATATTTCCCAAACTTGCCCTGAAAATCAAAAAGATGTGGTTGGCCAACAAATCTTGTTTGTAGAAGAAATCCATATTTCTTACTTGTTCTATTTCTGTGGCTTTGAGTACAAATTTAGAATTCTATTCCAAGTAATGCTTGGCAAAAGACAACATTAAGATTTATCTTTTGCTCTTTTAAATAACATTTACAATGGGTTGATATCCAAATGTGATGACAGAGGTTTAAATTTAGTTTGTGTAGTGACTAATAAAAGTCAGCTCTTCAAATGTTTAATGCTCTGAAAAGTGGTTTTTCAGTATTAGAACTGGCCTGACTTTAAAAAAATTGTTGATTAACTGGAATTTTTTTTCTCTGTGATTTTTTAAAATTAAATTGTTGTAATTGTTTTTAGAAACAACTAATAATAAATAACTAAAAATCCTACATAACAATACTGTATTTTTAAAGCATTTCAGAGTTCAACAAAACCTTGCGAGCAGTAAGCCAGGTAAGATTACTGATTGTTGTTACTGTTTGGAAAACTTTTTTCCAACTTCTGCTAAAGCATCACTCCTGATTTCTCCTTATAAACCAATTTTTTCTTTTTTCATTTGTCGTTACAGTCCTCTGTTATGGAATGCAGTGCAGAAAACCAGAGGTTTGTTTTTAAATTTTTAAAGACAAAATATTTAAAAGCTCGTATATTGTCTTGTGATATGTGAAGTATGCATGGCACTGTAACAGAAGAAAAAGACAAACTCTCTAGGAAGTTCCAAAGTTCAAGAAACAGGCTGGAGAAATACATATACGTTAACAAAGAAATTCTGATTTCATTATTGTCCTGGCTTAGTGATTTTGAAAAAACAGAGTTTGTTGGTTTCATTTAACCCAAATGTATTGCTTCTCATTAGTCTTCTGCTGAAGCCCAGGCTTCCCTGCCATATTCCTTCTGCATCTTGACCTGAGTCACGTAACTAGGAGCACCAGAATTCCAGAACTTGTGAATGCAATGCAATCTTTTTGAGGGATGTGCTTGAGACATCCCAAGTTGTTGTGTTGTTCTTCAGCTTGGGAAACCAACCATCCCTGGGGTAGGGGGAGCCTGAGGAAGTAACCAGTTCAGAGTCTGGAAACCATGGAATATCAGAATGGCAAAGCTCCTCCAGAAAGGTGATCTTGGAAACCCTTGAAACATCGATGATGTCTCTCAGTTCAATTGCTACTCACCATTAAATTGTCCTTTAAAATTATCAGCTTGGAAACACTGTATTATAAAACAAAATGTGAAACGTTTACCCAAATACTTGAATCTGGACTTTTTCTTCCTGGATAAGTCCAAAACACTCAAATAAAATAGAAAATATTCAGATCACACCTTCATGTCATAGACTGGCAGTTGCTAGGGCAATCTTGTCATTCTTATGAGCTGGAAAGAAAACTTTTCATTCATCTCTATGTTTGCATTTGCTGAATATGAGAAGTTTTTACTTGAGGTTCCCTAGTTTAGGCAGGGCTTCAAGTCCTTGAACGGTGTTTGTAAAGATGGAGTTACATGCATGAATGGGTCACTGAAGTTCTCTCTTCAAGAGAGAATGTTGGCTTCCCCAGGTGGTGAAGGTGTCATAAACACTGGCATATTTACACTAACAGTGGAGATTACATTATTATCCTTTCAAAATTACCAACTCTTGAATGACCAACATTGATCAGGGAGGACCCCATTTAAGAACTGACATAGTAGAGATAAGGGACAATTAGTGCCACAAACTTATGTATGTATTATGTTTCTAATCAGCCTGGCATAGTGGTTTGCGTGTATTAAAAATATGCCCAAATCCGACAGAGCCTAGGAAAAATGTGCTTTCGCACTTAGCAATTGTGTTAATGTGCTTTCTTTTAGTATTTGATGTTAGTTCCGTGTGTTATAAAGATGCAGCAGCTCTGTTTCTCAAGTCTTAAGCTTTTTTCTTCTCATTATAGTACTCGCTGCAATTTCATAATGAAGCTGGCTGAGAGAGAGAATATAAGCAGTTTAACAGAAAAAGCGAAAATAAGTCAACTTGGTAAGTTATGTTTTAGACACAGTCTCATCACCATTTTATGTCTTTACATGTGGTCTTCAAGTAGCTAAAGAGACAAGATAGTTGCTTTTAGATCAAAATATTTTCCGTTTTGAGCAATATAAATACATAAAAATGCAGCCTTCTGATTTTTGGCAATGCATGTGATAGAAAAAACTTTTTAAAAAACTTGGTATAAAATTGTCAGCTACTTTAATGGAGCACACTTTGAAAGGATTAGGTGTAAAATAAGCTGAGAACATAAATGTCTTGCTGAAATGCCAATCTGAATTGAAAGGGTTGTTAAGCTTTCTTAATGATACTTAGTGATATTGTGACAGGACGGAGTACTGGCTCATACCGTTTGTCTCTGTTTCCAGCTGTAGTGTTGCATTTTGGTTTGTTTAAAATAAAATTTAAAAAACTAAAAAAAAAAAAAGAAACCTGAACTTGTCAGGCATTGAACAAAAATCTAGGGGTATGGCAATATTCTGACTGGTCAAGAGTTCCTTTGTTTTGTAAAACTAATTTGAGAACAAACTTCAGAATAAATTATGCAGTATATACTGTTGTTTAAAAACATAATATGCATGGTGAATATTCTACTTAATGGTATTAGCAGTTGTTATGCTTAAGGATAATGCTTCTTTGTCATCTCAGATCAGTGCTGCTGTTCATCACTGAAGTATTGTTCCCTGACTGCTGAAGAATTACAAATGTAGTAAGTATAAATACAACATTTGACTTGCTAATTTCCAGAATTTCCTAATACATGGCTAGAGTCAGCTTCAATGTAATAGCCAGAAAGGACTCCACAAGAAGAAGCTGACATGCATTTTCCAATGTAGCTCCCTCCTTTTTCCACCCTCTTTCCCTTCCCTCCCTTCTTATCCCTTTTTTTTTCATTTTTGACATGATGCATCTAGCTTTTGTGTTCTGTAACACCTCACCTTCAGAACAGGAAGCAAAGGTAGTAGTAATATTTGTTTATGGACTTGCTAGTTAATAACTACAGCAAAATAGAATGTAAGAACCCTCTAAATATTAGAGCATAAAACATCCAATCAGATTGATTTTAAAATATACATTATTATTAGTATGTCCATATAATTTATATATTCCTCTATTATAAATTGTTCTCTTTAAAATAGAAAAAATGTTAAATTTAACATGAATTTTTGTACCTTTTTTTTTCTTTTACAGTACTATACAAGTGCCACCTCATCTTATATGGGTTCCTTCCCCTCATTCTCCTTCTCTCCCTAAAAAGTCTTTCTTCAAATCTAATTCTTTTATTCCCCCCACTACACTTTCTGCTAAACAAAGCCCCACAATTAGACCACTGATCTCACCATTAACAGAAATTTATTTTTCTGGAACTCTTTCCACATCTCCCTTTACAAACACTCTTTCTGAAAATTCTATGCCTTCCACCAGTGTTACCACTACACATTCCCCTTCTGAGTCTCTTGCTCAACCTACCGTGCCAACTTTTTCTTCCATGACTTCCAATAAATCCATCACTGTTCCCATACCTGCTACAAAATCTGTCACTAATGCTGCTTTCTCAATTAAATCTGACGCTGCACACCTTAACAAGGCGTCTACAATGCTTTCTCCTTCTGTAGGTCTCACTAAACATTCTGCACCTTCTTCTTCTGAGCCTCACAAACTTCCAATTGTAAATCGCCACTTTGAGGCTATCACCACATCTGTTGCACAAATTCCCCCTGCTACAAGCCAACCTATATCTGGTCAGAAAAATGTTAGTACAGTACCTATTGTTCCCCTTACTCCTTTCACAATATCTTTAACTCCTACTGTTAGTCCTGTCAACCATTCTGTCTCAGCTTCTCGTCCTCATTCTACTGCTGATGGCCGTGGGACCCCAGGTAAATATGACTAGTAACTAATTCTTTCTGTTTGAATTCCATATACTGGATTTGCTTTTAAACTTCATTTAACAATGTTATATATATGAGTGGTGACCTTACAATTAATATGAATTACTTTGGATGGGAGTGTTGATCTGCTGGAGGGTAAGAAGATTCTACAGAGGGATCTGGACAGGCTGGATTGATGGATTAAAGCCAATTGTATGAGAGGCTCAATAAGGCCAAGTGCTGGGTCCTGCACTTGGGTCACAGCAACCCTAGGAAACAGTCCAGGCTTGGGGAATAGTGTCTGAAAGCTGCCCAAAGGAAAAGGACCTGTTAGTGCCGGCTGACAGCAGCTGAACATGAGCTAGGGTGTGCCCAGGTGGCCAAGGAGCCAATGACATCCTGGCCTGTGTCAGCAATAGTGTGGCCAGCAGGGCCAGGGCAGTGAGTGTCCCCTGTACTCAGCACTGGTGAAGCCACACCTCACACCTCGTGTCCATTTCTGGACCTCTCACTACAAGAAAGACGTTGAGGTGCTGGAGTGAGTCCAGATAAGGGCAACGGAGCTGGGGAAGGGTCTGGAGGAGTCTCAGGGATGACCTTATCACTCTGTACAACTCCCTGAAAGGAGACTGTAGCCAGATGGGAGTTGGCCTCTTTTCCCAGGCAACCAGTGACAGGATAGGAGTAAATGGCCACAAGTTGTGCCAGCGAGGTTGTTGGACATCAGGAAGAATTTCTTCTCTGAAAGGGTTTTTAAGCATTGGAATGGGCTGCCCAGGGATATGGTGGAGTCACCATCCCTGGAGATGTTCAGGAAACAACTGGACATGGCATTCAGTGCTCTGGTGTAGTTTACAAGGTGATATTTAGTCAAAGGCTGGACTTGATGATCTTAGAGCTTTTCCAGCCTAAATGATTCTGTGATTCTATTCTGTGTGAAAACCCTGAGACAACTTTCACTTGATGTGTACATATTTTAAAATACATTCTGATGCCTTTGGGCATGGTGAGTGATACCTCACCCCATACCCTGTAACTGTCCTAGGTAGGTACAGTGCTCAATCCCCATTGTAACAAATGTCTTTTGGACAGGAAAAAAATAAGTCAGAGAGCAAGGTAGATTTTTTTTTTAAACTAACCTAATATTTGAAATGTTGCACAGTAACTGTTGAATCATCCTTAAAATATTGTTATTGATTGGGAATATTCTTAGTGGCTAGGTATTTTCTTTTGAAAGTTGTACACATCTTTACAAGCTTCTTTTCATATTTCTGACATTATCTTGATTTTACTGTACAGTCAGGCGTTCAGTGGCTAAAAATTCAAAATAATAGGTTAGTTAATATATTAATGGTCTGATGTGAGGAACTTTGAAATCAATAAAATGTGAAATTAATGTTGGCAGTTTGAAACCTTGCTTTATATTTTCATGAGATTTAAATTACCACTATCTGCAAAGTAGCTGATAGGGAGGAATTACAAAACTTGTTGAGAATCCTTGTGAGTAGTGATTCAAGTTTTTAATCAAGAGAGCTCTTTCATTTTTCTGCTTCTCCAAGCTTACATCATTTGTTGAACACAATTTTTAACTTTTCATTTGTCACAGGAAAAACCCTTTCAGCTACCACAAATATAACTTCTGTACATACCACCATTAGTATCGCCACAGCTGAGCAAATTGTGTCCAAAATAGAAAATGATTTAGCAGCTGGAAAAATAGAGCCAAAAGATGTAGAAAGGATGGTTAGTGAGGTGAGCAGTATCCTCACTGCTTCTCAGCCATTACCACCACGAATTTCTAACAGGTAGGTCATTTTGGCAATAGATTACAGAAGTGTTGTACTTACTGTCTTGATAAATTGGCTTCAGCAAGTTTCACTGTCTCATAATCATAATCCAGAGGATTATTTATTGTTCTTTAATGTAGTTATTCAAGATGGAAGGATTGTCATTCTAATGTTATCAGCTCTAATATAATGCCATGGAAAACTTGGGGGTTTTTTTGTTGACACCATAATAAGTGAGCATTTTGCACTAGGATTATTGCTTCATAACCATAACTTGCTTGAGCATCTTGGATGTATGTGCTTGGTAATACTAAATATACTTTTTCTTAACAGAATTATAAAACTGGTGGACTACATTGGCTTAAAACTAAACTTATCAACACTATCTGCTGAATTTGTCTCCCCTTCCTTGGCTCTGGCAGTTGTCAAAACCAACAGAATCCGCTCCAGCCAAATGTCTTTTGCTGTCCAGGACTCAGCTGATCTCCAGGTTACAAAATACTTACAATACCTACAAATTGTTGAACATTTATTTTAAAGTGTTTATGGTTTTATATTTATAGGAACATGAGTTTGTTCTTTGTTTATGTCAGTTTCAGGATCTTCTGTTCATGTTCGTTTCAGACTTTTCTTTAGCCCTTCACAGCTTTTCCTTTAATTTTCAACTGTGTAAATAGGTGTAAAAGAGAGCTGACTTAGGAGAAACCAGCAAAACTAATAAGCTGTTGGAGAGGGTACAACTAGAACAGCAGAATGGACAAAGTGCTTGGCAGAATAACTTTGCTTCAAGCCCCTTGAATTATGAGCCATTTATCCAACCACCATGACAGTGCTGAATTTTGTCAAGGAGTGTTGCCAGATGGCTTCATCTGTTCGAAAGAAATAATTGTAGAGGGTTCCAGGAAAGAACTATAATGTGTGTTGCTTGGATAATGGTGCTCAGCCATTTGTCACTAATGGCATCTCACCAAGAAAGAAGTGCTTAGAAAGTTTGGGTTGGATCCCCTTTATCTCATTCCAAACCTCCCTCCTGACAGAGAAAATAATGGACAATACCAGCCTTGGAGGGTTAAGCAAGGAGAGATGGAAAGTTTTGGACCAATATTGACACATTCTGCCTCCTCAGAGAAGAAAATAGCTTAATGTATCGTAAGCCATACGTAGGACTGGAACTTTTCTGTGTTACTGAAAATTATATAAATGTTTAACATTTGAGTTGTTTTCTATTTCTTAGCAATATATGGTACATGAATGTGAGATGAATAGGAGATGGTAGTGCTGACATATAAATATTGGCTAAGGAATGATTTTTTTATTTCATGGCACTGGCAATGAAACACTGAAAATTTTCAATAATTATCATCTACTCCAAACTAGAGCAATAGCAGTGCTTTTGTGGAATGATTCAGGATTTCTTCGATGGCTGTCTACACCAATGATCTCCAAAGTGGGGTTTGAGTACCCCAGGACGTGCCCATGACAGTCCGTTGCAGTGCGGGGAAATGTAATTTATATGAATAATAAATAAAAATACATATTTAAAATTAATTTTTAATCTCCTTAACTTTTTTTATATTTTATAACTTGCATAATATATTACTACACCAATTCACACATGTTACTTATGGATAGATATATACTGGGGTTCATGCTCAAAAACTTTTAGGGGATGCACAATCAAAAACATTTGGAATGCGCTGGTCTAAACAGATGAGTTAAACCACATTGTTAGGGCACTTTGGGGAGTTCACACAGTTACTCTTATTACAGCCATTCTTTCAATACTCAGATAATTTCTTTCTGCAGTACTAATAATGTTTCTCATCTCCCAGGAACTCTGAGGTGATGATCCATGTATGGAAAGGACTAATGTACAACAGGAATGTTGAGAGATTTTGTACTAAAGAAAGCTCTCTGGCATGTAGCCACAGCATATAAAATATTCAGCACATAAAATGTGTGAAAGTTCAGATCCCTTTCTCTACAGTATTAGGTCACTAAGCTCTTGAGGTACCTGAATTGTAGCTTATCCAGTTTACTTTTGTAATTTTTGCCAGATGATCAAAAAGTTAGGATATATGTCCTTATCTAAGAACATAAACTTAACCTACTGAACTTAAAAATGTATTGACTAATAATGGCTATTTACACTTTTTCTGAATTCTGACATACTTCCTACAGGGTATAATTTTTTTTTACCTTTGTACGCTTTCATGCTGTGAAATGTTGATCTCCCTACAACAGTTACAGTTACACAGAGCTACATGGGTTTTTGCTCCTCACCTTTTCCAAATCAGTACAAAACACACAGTGGTGTGTTATGTCCCTTTAGGGAAATGGTTAAAGCCAGATTATTTTCAGTGGTAGGCAAACTGAAATGGGATGCATCATTTTCAGTCCTGTAAGTGTTATTTATGCACTGGAGCAGGAGAGGAATGACAGCAGTGTGTTTGTGCTGGTAAATAAAGAGATATTTGTTTTGAAGTTTTAAAATGAAAATAAGTCATAATTTATTTATTTGGAGACTGAAATAAAGCATAATCCTGGTGTTTATTTTTCAGGTCTCTCTAGGAGTTCAGACAATTCAGAATTTAAATACTCTTGGATCAATTATACTTCCTTCATCATTGATGAAAGATTTACCCACTGAAGAGCTGGACTTGGCTTCTAGAATTATATTCAACTTCTTTAAAAAGACCACTGTGTTCCAGGTATTTTTTTGGTCCACTGTTCATAAGGATTTTAAATTCAAACTTAGAGCAAAATATGAATAGATTTTTTCCCCCACAAAACACATTTAAAACTTCTGACTTAAAAAGTAATTATTTTTGTTCAGTGCATGCTCCACGTAGTAAATGAGCTTGTGGGTGCAGTACTCCAGTATTGTTTCCTTTGGGATTTTAAAATCTGTCGCTTTTTTGGTCATTCCAGGATCTGTCCTTGAAGAATGCATCTTTAATCAGCAGTGTTATATCATCAAGTGTGGCTAATCTCACAATTAGCAACTTAACGGCAAATGTTACTGTGATTTTGCAGAATATCAAGCCTAATCAGGTAAAATTTACATTTTGGCAGACTTAAAGTACAGTTTTGTTGCCTCCACTGAAGTTCTTGTACTGGAAACATTTTACTAAAAATATAGGTTAGCTTGTTCTGCATTACTAGAGTGGACATTTCATCTCCACACGGACATTAAAAATCACTCCTGTTTGCTTATTTACCACTGGTATGTATTTTGGTTCTCAAGCAGTGTAAGGTAATTTTGCTTTATCATAAATTCATCCAGCTTTTATCTTTCTTACTTACCCTTCTGTTTTATTCTACAAAGAATAAAAACTATCAGAGGGACAACTGACAATGTGGGTTGCTATGGTAGATGCTGCAGTCATGACTTGTGGGTGTTGCATGGTCAGAAAATAATGTAAGTCTTTTTTCTTAGGGGAACTGAAACACAGGATTGTGTCATCTGGAAGTATTAGGATTCTTAGACACCATCTCTTTCTGAAAGGCACATCAAGGATTAAAGTCTTTTATCTCATATCTTAAGAGAGTTTAAAATACTCAAGTATCATAAACTGAAATTTTACAGATTCCACTAATGCACCTGGAGCTTTTTTCAGGAGCTGGCTTAGTGGCATTTTTACTTGTTTTGACATAATAATAAGTTCTGAGAAATAACTGTAGAAGTATTAGTATTTATAGCAATATCATGTATTGCTGCTGGTATTTATAGGATTTGCATGTGTGTGAGGAAATCTATGAGTAAATGTTTAACATTGTGATAGTAGGAAGTGATCAAATATTTGCAAATGAAAAGGTTTTTCCTTTTCCTTGTGGTCATGACTTCAAAAGTTACAAAGTCTGTAAGGAGGAGAAATCCCAAGAATTTGTATGGTGTGGGAAGACATTGAAAGAGCATTCAAAAGGTTCTACCAGTAACAGAATCTTTGCATAAGCACAAGAGCTAGCTCCTGTCTGGTGACTTCAAATTTGTTCAGCATATTCTTCCATGCAGTTTGCAATATTAGTCCTTTTATGCATCTAAATTTCTTTTGTGTAACATAGAACAGGCATATTTTCTGTATACAGTGTTTATTCTTGCCTGAATTTTGTAGATCATTCATAAATCATTTGATCTTAAACTCACAGTTTAGTAAGTTGGTGTTTTTTTTCCTTTTACTCCTAAACAGGATAACTCAACAGTTAGATGTGTTTTTTGGGACTTCAATAAAAATGGTAAGTACTTGAGATCAACCAAGATGCTATGCTGTTTTAGCTACATTAATTCATGTTAATATGAATAAAGCCTTTTATGAATAACTGCTTCTTTTTTTAACAGGTGGACATGGAGGCTGGTCATACGAAGGTTGCATAGTTAAAGAAAGTAGAGTAAATGAAACAGTCTGTTCATGCAACCATCTCACAAGTTTTGCAGTTTTGATGGTAATTATTTTAAAAATTATGCAATCTTTCCCTTGTTCAAGAACACATTTAACCTTGTGTTGTCTTAAGCAAGTGAAGACCCAGTAAGCTCACACTACCTAATAAATAATAATCAGGTTCTATTCACTTTAGTGTTAGTACAGATAGCCATACAATTAGTCACATGCTTAAACTCCTCGTTGAATGGGAGTCCATGGGTTCCACTGGAGGAAAAGAGTTCTGTAAGTGCTGCAGCATTTACCTTTAGGCAGCTGTTTATACTCTAGGAAAGAAATTTAGAAAATCAAATTTAAAACAGATTTTTAATCAAATAGGTTTTCACTATTAGAGTCATAGAATTATAAAGCAATATCTCAAGCTGGAAGGACGCATAAAGATCTTGAATCCCAGCTCCCTGCTCTTTACAAGACATGATTGGCTTTTCTTTTCATCTAACCTTTTATAAGAGCCATGACGCAAAGAATGGAGTCCTTTTTTTTCTTTCTAAGCATTGAGGGAAAGGTGCATTTTGATTTATTTTGGTGGGGGTTTTATCTTTTTCCATTAAATAAACCTGTTCTCTGAAAATAACTTCTGTTTCTGTTTTAGGACTTGTATGGAAATACTCCTTTGAATCCCACACAGGAATTGGTACTGACTTTTATATCATATATAGGCTGTGGCCTCTCCGCAATTTTTCTTTCTGTTACTCTTGTGACCTACATAGCCTTTGAGTAAGTACCCATTCAGCTGAGCTCCTATTATTCTTCAATTGTGATTGATTATTGTCTTCACTGAGAAATCCTTTTCAATAGTTGTGGATTCTGTCTCCACAAATAATGCACAGATTTGGCTAATTCAACAGGAAGGTGTTGATTCAGTCTTCAGAAATGTTAATCTTATGAACAAGTGAATTATCATGAGGCTCTAGGCAGTAAGAAGTGAAGAAGTAACGCTCTGAAGTATTTTGTAATGGACTATCATAATAGAAGTGTGAAGGAATGCATTTAAGATACAATATACAAAAAAGCAGTACAGAATTTTAGCATTTTCTAAAGCATTTATATTCTTTATTCTCTCATTATTCTAAGACTGGGACTTGTCTCTATCAAGGCTTTGGACACCCAAAAAAGCTTGATCCAGTTTAGCAATAACGAACAGAAACATTTTGGGTTTGGGTAGCAATGTAATAAGAAGTCCAACATACAATGTAAAAAAAAAACCCAAAAATGTGGTACTAAACACTTCCAAGTTATTTTTTGTATTTATGTAACCTTTTTTAGAAAACTTTATATATACAGAGGGTTAATTTGGAGGTATGTTGTAAATTATTCTATTATACTCTGTGAATAAATGCAACACATGAAGCATTGTATATGAATAAAAATGTAAACTATTTTTTTTTCCTTGGCATTTGTGAATACCAAGGACTGCCAGAGAAGAAGTAAGCCAGGGATCTATGGATAGCTGATGTAATCTCATGAATTTGCTTTTTTCTTAGGAAAATCCGAAGAGACTACCCCTCCAAAATACTTATTCAGCTGTGTGCTGCATTACTTCTGCTAAACTTAGCTTTTCTCCTTGACTCATGGATTGCGCTGTATGATACACGAGGCCTATGCATTGCAGTTGCAGTATTTCTTCACTATTTCCTCTTGGTTTCCTTCACCTGGATGGGCCTGGAGGCTTTCCACATGTATCTGGCCCTTGTGAAAGTCTTTAACACCTATGTACGGAAATACATTCTCAAATTTTGTGTTGTTGGTTGGGGTATGTATTTTTTTTTCCTTTTTTATGCTAAATAGATAATTCCCCTTATCAAGTATTTCAGTGAATGTGACACAGGTCAGAAAGGAAAATTAGGCAATCATTAAATGTTATGATATATTTTCCATCTTTCTGAGGCATGGAGTCCCCCCAGCTGCTGAACTGAAGTTTCTGCAATGCAAAGGGATAATAAATTTTCCTTGTGCTAGTACAATAGAACCAATTTTGAATGTGCATACTTCGTTATTTTGAGAATAAATGTCAATAAGTAAATATATTCCATTTCTGGACTAGCACTATTGCAAACAAAAACCAGCAAAACCAGATCTAACTGGTTAGAGGATGAGGAGATTCTGATTTTTGTCTCCTGCTTGTTTCTTAAAACATATGTAGGAAAGGAAATCAGTAATCCTGTAAGATATATTTTGAATCAATTTGAAGACTGATGGTATTTGTTGGTTTATTCAGAAAGTTTCGGAGCTGGCTGTGGAAGACTCCTCTTGTTTCTTTGCAGGTTGTGCTCCTGAGCAGTTTGAACATTGCAATTTTTCAGGCGACTAGTAGTCAGCAGAATTCAACAGCCAGATTTCAGAAACAAATTGTAGATTTTGTTAAAAAATATAATAATTTCAAGTCCTCATAATACTGTCTCTGTTAGGATTTTTATGTATGTGTTTACTCATAATCTTCTAGGGTTACCAGCAGTAGTTGTGTCCATTGTGTTGGCAGTATCACCGGATAATTATGGACTTATAACCACGGGAAAAGTTTCAATAAATGGGCCTGATGAATTGTGAGTTAAAGGGGAGTGCTTTGCGGGGAGATGAGGGTGGGGGGTGGAGGGAGGTCCTACAAATAGCTTTTCTTTAAGGTAAAAGAGGGGAAGGCAAACAAGCAATAGTAGTGCTTTGAAATAGTATAACTCCACAGTATCTCATGTGTTTTAGGGTTATTGCCTATATGAAGGCTCATATCCTTTGGCCAAAAAGGAATACTTTTTTTGTAAAAAGGCAAAAATGGCTTGCATGGGCAACAAACTACAAGTTTGGCTCAGGTTTATTTCACTCAATTTCTGTTACTGATAATGGCTGACAAACTGTTCTTTTGTTTTAGCTGCTGGATCAAAAATAGAATTGTCTTCTATATTACTGCTGTGGGATACTTTTGCCTGATATTCCTGATCAATATCAGCATGTTCATTGTTGTGCTGATCCAGCTCTGTCGTATCAAAAAGAAGAAACAACTCGGTGCTCAAAGGAAAACCAGTATCCAAGACCTTAGGAGTGTTGCTGGCCTCACATTCTTGTTGGGAATTACTTGGGGGTTTGCTTTCTTCACGGTAAATGAGGTATTTACTTACCTCTTTACCATTTTCAACACTTTGCAAGGTAAGTTTGTCCTCCATGTAACAGCCCCCTGTGTATAATACAACAAATCAAACATATTAAAATGTCATTTTCTAGATTCAGCAATAAAAATTTAACTTTGATATGTGCAGTAACATGTTAATAACATTAGAGATGAGATGATACTGCTTTATAGTAATCTTAAATTACAGTTTTGTTATGATAAGGTACAGAAAAACTAGATATTAATTATATAGGTATGGTATATTTATAAATATTGTTGTTTAAAAAGTGTATGCAAACCAGATATCCCTGGAAGTGACTAAGCACTAATGAAAAACAGGTGAATTTGGAATAGGCAGTTATTCTAAGTGTTCATGTTGTGCAATTAGTGTAGTGAAAATGCTATCATTTCATTTCCCCTAAAGCTTTTGGGGGAGGTTTGACATTCAGCAAAGGGTCATTGAGACAGGCAAGGCTGCAACATCTAAAAATTAGTGACCCAACTCTTAAGCATGGCCTATATAGTACTTAAGAACATATGGGAAGTAGATATGAAAACATAAAGTTTTACAAAGACTAGGGTGCTACTGGACATATCCAAAAGCAGAGTTGCTGCAAAGACTTTTCTATGAACAGGAAGTATTGCAGCTGTCCACAGTGTCCTAAATATACCTAAACTGCCCTTCTCAAGTTTGGATCCAAACTTCTGCTTAAATGGCAGAGGTGTATACACTGAACTGCAATTTTCATTGCTTTAGTCTCTCTGGGAAATCATGCAGCCACTCATCACTTAGATGAGAGACTAAAGCAATGAAAATTGCAGTTCAGTGTATACACCTCTTGCCTATTTGCTGTGTTGATTTACTATTACTATTCATTCTAAACCGTTTCCCATTGCAGATTGGAAACTGTGCAAAGATTGAGTGCCACTTTCCCTTAAAGGGGGGCAGTTGTGATTAACTTTTAAGAAGGGAAGGTTAGATGCCACCCTGTGTCAGTTAGCAGTGAACGAGAAGTAGACAAAGAAACTGTAATGTGGCCCTGGTAAGAAATGGGATGAGCACCATCCCTTCTAGAAAATATTTGTAATTGTGGTAAAGTTATTATTATTTTAGATATGAATTATTTTCTTTGTATGAGCGCTCAGAATTTTGTAGCATTGGTGGTAACAGGTCAGCTGCTAATAAAAGATATAATCAGTGCCGCACCATGTGCTAAAAAAGCTTCATGGTCTGACAGTGTGGTATCACACCCTCTCTTTGACATTGCTTTGAATTCTTTCCCAAAAGCATTATGAAAATTTCAAGATCAGCAGAATTTTCCCCTTTCTATTCTAAAAAGAGAAACTTCATGCACTTTGTGCATTTGGTTGTATTAGTTATTTTTTTCTTTTGTGTGTATGATTCCTCTAATCTATGTAAGGAAAAAGTGCTCTGCAGTGTTCAGGGTCGTGCACTTTTTCAGCAAAGAAAGGTGGCATTACTTTTTATTAGAAATTTAAAAGAAATGAAAGAAAACCAAAACACTGCTCATTAGGAAGTAGTAAAAGTGAATTTTGCAACAGTCTTTTATGTTATTGCTTTGCAGGGTTCTTCATTTTCATCTTCTATTGTGTAACAAAGGAGAATGTCCGTAAACAGTGGAGAAGGTATCTTTGTTGTGGGAAATTCAGGCTGGCTGAAAACTCTGGTAAGTATTTTTTTTAACTTCCGAACACTTATATTTAGTGTTAAGTTCCTAGTATTTTGTAATAATTACAAAAAAAAAAAAAAAAAAACAATTGATCATGTTGCTGCAGTTGCAGTTCTAATTTATTATCCAAGATACAGTAAACCTCCAACATTATACTCTTTAAAGGTGGTACCTGATGCAGCTCTTGCATGTTTACATGCTGTTGCCTTAAGCTTTTAACTGCTAAGAGATGACCTCTTCCACTGCAGGGTAAAGGCATGTCTTTGCAGAAGACTTTTGGTCAGTTAGAAACGGTAAGATTTGTTCCAGCTTCTGGCTCAGCCATTGTTTTACCAGTGACTTCCACAAAAACAAAGTGAAGCATGGTTTAAACCGGAAAAGACATTAATTATTTTACGTTATTTTGTTACTAAGTAGTTGTCCTCTCGTAAAGCCATATTCTTTTTATACACTTTCACTTAGAGGATCAATTGCACTTCAGTTATTTTTCTAATCTGGTCTGCCCTTGTAAAACTATGACGGTTGGCTGCTTGTATTTTAAAAAGGGACAAAAAAAAAGGAACTAGATTTAAATAATTTTAAACATCAAGAGTCATTAAATTCTTAGGAGAATATAATTGTGTCTAGAATACTGCAAAAAGTGTGTAAAGCCTTGCTTTTATATCAATTCAGTTGCATTATTAACTGTATTTTTATATAGTGCTTGTATGAGTTGTGTTATCTTCTGTTTTAGACTGGAGCAGAACTGCTACAAATGGTTTAAAGAAGCAGACTGTAAATCAAGGAGTATCCAGTTCTTCCAATTCCTTACAATCAAACAGTAACTCCACTAACTCTACAACACTGCTAATGAATAATGATTATTCAGTCCATGCAAATGGAAATGGTAAGTATAATGCAAAATAGTATTTCTACAGAAGTAAAATTCTCCATCCTTCTTGCTCTAACATAGTACTGTCCTCTGCTCTGCTGCCCTCTGCTCTGTTCCTGAGAAGTTGAAATGCAGGTGTGAGTCGCACTATGCTCAATCCCAGTTGCAGTTTGCTGTGCCTTATTTGTCTGTTGAGAAAACTAGATATGAATCACCACTGAATGTACTTATTAAAAACCGTTCTTTTTTCAGTGAACATAATCTAATTCTTCACACTCTTCTGCAAGAGTCATGGCACACATCATGCTGCAGATTTGAGCTCTCAGTAAAGACAGTCAATTTTGCAAGCAAAAATAACTTACAAATCTGTAATGTATAAAACCCTAAGTCAAGCAAAACTCAGAAGACATTTCATTTACTCCTGTGTGCCTGAGGAATTTTTCCCAACTGATTAAGAGTTGAGGCTAAGAAGTCATGTCATCAACTAGAATGCTTATTATATAGTTGTTGAACATGCTTGGAGAGGCTGTGTTGTCAGAAGACAGCACATTATCAACAGGATTATATCAGCAGATAACCTCTCAGATGTACAGTATAAAAGCTATGGAATTCATATGTGGGCTAGAGGTTACTGTTCCTTTTAGTGCACTAATTGCATATTGCAGAGAAATCACAACATTTGAGGAGATGGCATTTGGACATGACTGGAACAGCTTTCCAAATTGAGTTTTTGTGGGTTTTTTAAATTCCTTTGTAAAATCTCCCTGTTTGAACATCACATTATGTAATAATTAACTTACTTTTAATCTAACAGGTCAGTTGAGAACCAGAATCCAGTAACATTCACTATCATTAAATACAAAGTAAGGCAATATTTTTAGGTAGAAGAGGGAAATTTTCAGGCAAAAAGCCTGCATGTCTTGTAGGGTTCTTTTTTCTCTGCTACATTAATTGCTCTGATGAGAGAAGCCATCTCTCCCTGCAACATCTGACATGCTTATACATAGTTACAAAAGCATTTTGACTGCTTTTCTCAAAAGAAAGATAGCAGAAATGTTCTATTGAACTTCTTTGTTGTACCAACTGAGTGAATGAGCCTGTTGTGGCTTTCTGGAAAAAGTTTTATTATTTTAGGTATTTTAGAATGAGATGCTAAATTGATAATCTAAACCATTGAGTGATGCCAATTCTGTTGGATGTGATCCACTTCTGTCTTACTATATTCACCTAATCAGACCTTTCCAGTATGCCTGTATGTCCTGTGCCAAAAGCTTCTCTGACAAAAGCAACTGGAAGAACTTTGATAAAACCTTGTTCCTGTGCACTTATTAACATAGCTATCTTGGGTGAGCCACCTCATTTCCTATTTTATTGTCTATTTTGAATGTTGTGAACCTCATACCACATCCTCCATTCATATCAAGAGGGTTGTATCATACCTTGCCTACATAATTTGACTAAATAGTTCTTCTGGGTCCTTAGGACTTCCATAAGAAGAGGCTAAACCTATGCTTGGTTAGCTCCCAGCAAAGCTCTTGGAGGCAATTCCTTACACCTAATCTTCCAAATATGGGGCAGTTGTATCTCAGAAGAGCTGGGCTAATGCCTCCAAAAGGTATCAGACTGCTGTTAGATGGGAACATGGGACCTTCTAATTTGCTGCACCTCATTGCTCTCCTCACAAAGCTGAACTTGAAAATAGCATTGCAACACTTCATTTTGAAAAGTGACCTCCAAAACAAAAACCACTCTAGAAATTAAGACCTATGTCGTAAATATACTCAGCTGTAAACACTCTATGGTTTTAGTCTCACCGCTTCTATTGAAATGCTATTCCAGATTCAGGACTGGAATATATTTAACATCTCTCAAATATCAGGATTTTACACAGGAAAAGAAATGTGTACAAAATATTTACCAAAAATACACATTTTAAAATTGTTGCAGGGATAAAATGAGAATGTATGAACTCCCTACAGTGACTTCAAAAGCATGGGAGGCTTGATTCTGAACCATTCTGATAGGGGATGCCCTTTTTTATTTCCACAGGCCATCTTTCCAATGAGAAGAATGGTGTTTGTTTCAGCGTACAGAATGGTGATGTGCGTCTCCATGACTTCTCAGGCAAACAACTTGTATTTCAAGACAAGGATGATACTGGCAGCCAAGAAAACCAAATCTCGCTCAGAAGGACTTCAAAGAGAGGAAGCCTAAATTCTATGGAGAAAATGTGATTTCCTTTTGAACAGCACATGGTTTTCCAGTGTGAAGTGGAGTTTTACTTTAGCAGTTTTACATAATGTGAGCAGACCAAGAACTGGTTTTATTTAATATATGGTACTGGAACTTCAAGGGAGCCATGCAATGGATTGACAAGGACAATTATTTAAAAAAAAAAGAAAAGGAACCTACTATTTTGACAAAGATGTCAGATTACAGCTGGCACACTTCCATTTTGTTTCTTCATCAGAATGGGGTTTTTTGAGGTTTTTTTACATTTAAACAAAATTTTTATTTAGACTTTTTTCATTACAATTAAGTTTATCTGGATATAATGCTTAGTAGTATTGTATAAATGTAGAAAGTTACAACTTGTGCGTAAAAGCGATGTTAACTTTAAAAATGTTAGCTACACGGTTTTCACCTTTTTGTATGTTTTAGTAGCAAACTGCAGTAGTGTACATAAGCAGAAAATATCAACCTTTAAGCATCTCAATGATACTTTTATATTTATTTCTTGTAATATAAATTTAAATATACCTATGTATAGAAAAATAATTGGTATTTTGTTTGTAACTTCTATTGTAAGTTTGCATTTTTCTTTGATTAATTAACTTCAACATAGAATGCTACAAAAGTTAATTTGTCCAGTAAGTGGATCACTTACAGTGGTTTGAATATATTCACTAGATGCAGGACTGTAAACAAACACAATCGGTCTTGAACACTTAGCTACCTTTTAGTACACCATAGAGGGATAGAAATTGGGTATAATTCAAGTAGAGTGCCATGAATGGAGTATTAAATAAAGTAGTCAGTAGGTTTTTAAGTACAACTAAGTTGTGTTGGTGGCTTGAGTGAGCTCATCTGTTTTTGCCATTGATTTCACCAGGGTCAGTATTTATCTTGAGTGGCGAGACACTGCCATTTCTCATTTGCAATGATAAAAGTAGAGAAGTTTGGAGGGAGGGGGGGAGGCAAGTTGAAGAAAAAAATAGAAATTATAAATGACAGCTGCTATATTTAGTAGCTGAGAAATTGTTTGTTTCATTGCATGGCTGTTTTTTAAGGGGCAGCTCTTGAGCTATTCTAATGAGTATTTCTGCTTGTGCTTTGGCTCTTGGTTGACAAACCAAATACTGAGGGTCTAGCTCAGTAATTGCTGAAGCAAAATTTCATTCCTCTTCTGGTAATTACCTGAAAAAAAGGGATTTGGGCTTTTCATGTACAACAGCTGAAAGTCCATACAACATTGTGAAGATTCCTTCTGAACAGAAATTGGCCTAAGCCCTGATTTTACCTCTTCTTCATCACACAAGTGCAGCTGTGTCCACTGCTTTTCCAATTTGCATTCTTGGGAAAAAGTTGGATGCTCCCAAAGCAAACTAGGGCAAACTGGTTCCAGGCTTCAGAGTACCAAGCCCTGTAAAGAGGGCTGCATGAAGCTGATGCATGCTGAAGGGGAGCAAGGGCTTTGCTTTCCCACTGGGGAGGGCTCAGTGCGGTGCCCTGAAAACACTCTTCTCAACAAAAAGCATGAGTTACTTGCCTCTTATCTGGGGCTCTGTTGGAGTTAGCAATTGAACCTCTTCAGTACTCAACCCCATCGTGGTTTTGTGGGCAACACATGGGTTCTTTCAGTCACTTTCATCCAAGATTACTCCAACGATGCTTTTAAGCTGAGAATTTAAAGTATTTGTTGTGTTTATCCACAGGGTTTTAGCTGCATGTTGATAAAAGCCCATCCTGGAATGCTAGTAGCTGGAGTACATTTCTGTGAATGCTTTAACTATTTGGCTAATTGCCTTTGCAGTGTTTCTTGTAAATTTATTTAATGTTCTTATATTTATATTTTCAACTGTAAAAAAAAGTAATAAATTTGCAGCAAGTACAACATGAAAATATAAACTTTGTCGTTTAGTTAAATGTGTCATTAATACTGGGCTGCGTTACAATTCTTCAGATTACAGAATCAACAGTATGTAACCTATTGGAGAAAAAGCTGACTCAGTTTTTGCATTTATTGTCTGCTACATATTTTACCTTGCATAGTTCTAACAGATCTGGATTTTAGCAGAGAAAACTCTGACGTGAGTTAGTCCAGTCAATGCCTGCCCTCAAGTCTACTGAAGCCGTCCTGCAGGAATGCTGTAAGCAAAAGCACATAGCTGAGTTTGGCTTCAGTAATTAAATTCCCTATGAATACACATATTCCACTGACCTGCTCGGAGTCTTCTTTTTGTTTTTATTTTTGCACACTAAAATATGTTAGGATTCTTGAAATAATTTTTATTTTATATATTCTGAGGGGAGAGAAGTCCTTTCTGACTCTGCCACTTAATAGCACCCACATATCATAGTAAAAGTTAGCACTTACACTGGCATAATATTTTAGCTCATCCTCAAACTAGCTGAAAATGTGGTTTTACATTGGGTAAAACGGTAAAATTGGTTCCAGTATCTTTTTGGTACTTGGTCTCTCAGACTTTGTTTAGCCTGGACTCCTAGAGCTCGGGGAAAGCTGCAACACCTGCTCAGAGCACAAAGTAAAATTCTGTGCATTAGTTTGTGGCTGCAAAGCTAACTCAGGGGATCTGTAAGGAGGTTTTAAGCTTAGTCAAAGATAGACAGCAACCTGCCGTGTAGAGCTGGCACCACTCTGCGGAGCAAACTTGGTCCCTAAGTGCAGTGCCTCTAAAAAGCAGCGTCCTGAAGAGGGGAGGCTAGTGCGGAGTTCAGGGCAGGAGTGAGCCGGTCCATGTTTTGGCACGGCGCAGACTTCACCGCACGGCTCTGGCGGAGGAGAGGAGGAACATCCGAGCTCTGTTCTTTTACTGCCCTGCGGGACCTACAGGGGGGGTGTCCGAGCGCCACCCAAGGGACGCGCGGGTCTGTGAGGGCGGCTTTCTCAACCCTCACTGTCAGTTCAGGGAGGGAAGAGCAGCAAGGAAAAGTTAAAACAGTAACTCTGTTAATACTACAATGTCACTTAAACGAACAAACAGAAAAATACAACAGGAAAAAAATTATTTCTGAATTTTGAGTGAATACCACACCTTCAGCTACTCTGCAGCATCGGCTCCGTGCTTTTATTCGATCAGATCTCAAAACGGTAGGGTTTTTTACGGCTGGGGGAAAGAAAAGCTTCCGACAAGTGTTCTGGCGTTCTCAGCTTGATTTTACGAACTTACAAAGAGGTTGTACGAAATCCACACTATTTTTCACAAACGCAGTCCGGCTTTTGTCGCGCCGGGCGGCCCCTCCTCCGCGCGGTCCTTNGGGCTATGAGGAGCCGCAGCAACTCGGGCGTGCGCCTGGACGGCTACGCCCGCCTGGTCCAGCGGACCATCCTCTGCCACCAGGTGAGGAGCATCTGCCGCCCGGTGGACGCCTGCTCGGGGCTGGGGGCGCCGTGAGGCCGTGCCGGGGCCGTGGGGCGGCTGCCGGGGCCGGGGGCTGCAGGAGGGACACGAGCATCCTTCCTCCGGCCGGCCTGCGGCCTCCTGCCCGCATGTCCCGCCCCCGCCTGCGGAGCCCCGCGGGGAATGCTGAGGCGCTGCGGATCCTGGGTGTGCTTGTATAAGCGCGCCTTGGAAATCGTATGGAAAACACAGCGAGTCTGAGCTTGTAAATAATCATAGTGTCGTGTATACAGCGTCTTCATGGCCATATGATACACACCCACACGCTGTGCGCACACACTATATATATATACGCTACATACTGTGTGTATATATATACACACACACATGGTAACAGCAGCATTACGCCCCGCTGACATCAGAGCTCCGAGCAGGACTTTGTGCCGTGCCTGGCAGCGCGGCGCGCTGCGGGTCCCTGTGTGCGGCGGGGCACGGCCGGAGCTCCCAGTGTGTTCCCCCGCTGTCCGCGCCGCTGGGCTCGGAGCGGCGGGCGGGGCAGCCCGCGCCGGCGAGCAGCGAAGAACACGGATAGCAGCGGCGGCTGGGGGAGGTTGTTTCGTACCCTGTGTTTTTCCGTCAGCGCAGTGCTCTCTGCTTACTGTGGTTGCTTCACCCAGGTGTGCACTGAGGACTCAGGTGTTCAGCAGTGTCATGCTTTGGGTAAAACAATCCAGGTTATAAAGATGAGCAGCGGGGTTTTTTTGCACAGATCGGTTACCAAATAAGCATATTTTCATGCCAAATATGCTTTGTTGGTGAGAGTTGCAGCAAACCGGTAAGCAGTGAAAGAAGAGGCTGGGACCCAAATGTGCTTTGTCAGTAAGATTTTTGTCACTAGCTGTTGTTTTGAGCACAGGGTCCAAACACATGTGAATTGGTGTTTGTGTACTAATTATTGTAGACTCAGTAGAAACAGATGCAAGAACTGGTATATGAGAAGATAATTTTGAGTTCTTGCTACGCTGGGGCGCAGGAGAAGCTTTTGGTTGTGTTCCCATTTCTGCCTTTTGTCAGCAAGATGACCTTGGGCAGGTCATTTTGGCTTCCAGTGCCTGCCTTGATTTCCTTGTTTATAAGATGAGGATGCTGATAGCAGCTTCCATTAGGGGAGACAAGGAGCCTCTGAGATTCAGAGCTCAAACATGCCTCATGAAAGCCTTGATGAAATTAATATTTAACAATAGTAAAAAGGGTAAGTAAATGGTAATACCGGGGTTCGTACTGGTGACCCAGAATTTTGTAATTGCTATTTAAAGCAATAGAATGAGTGTTCATGATTCTGTATTGCCTTTTCCACTGAGGGCTCTATGTCTGGGAGAATTCAGAGGTGGGGGAAGGAGGTAAGTAAGTTTTCTTCTTTGTGTGGAAAGCAAGTCACAGGCTAGCAGCCAGGCAGGGGATCAGTTGTATCTCAAGAGGACACAGAGTGATGCTCAAGGCACGTTTCTAGATTTTTTTTCTATATTTATAGTCTTTCTGGTTTTTTCACTGCAGTGGATTGAAGATGTTGTATTCAGCCAGGTGAGGAGTGCTTCCTTGGGCAAGTTCGGAAGGTTGTCTTTGGGCCACATGCAGCCATGTCTTTCTTGGGAGCAGAGAGGCTTGGATGCTGCTTCTTCTCTGCTCCTGGTGCCACCTTAGTGCCTCTCAGGAAGGAGCCAGGGAGGTGAGTTTTAGCCATGGGTTTGCCCAGGAGCAGCCTGGCAGAAGAACCCCCAGGTGTTTAAAATGGCTCTGAGGTGCAGCTGCTCTGCAGCTGGGTGCTGTGTGACTGTGACCATGCAACTCACATGCACAGCTGCGGGAATGCAGCCTGGGCACGTCTGCTGCTGTGCGCTGACCGCGGGCAGTGACACCCTCACCTCTGCAAGTGTGTGCAGAACACCGGGCTTTGATCAGGTGTTTCACGCACCACCAGCTAGGGTTCTCAGTGGCAGCAACTGATCTTGTGCTCCTTCCAATCACTCTAAATCAATGTGGTTTTAGAGGCAATTTTTAATGCAGGATGTCTGTACTACCAGCAGATGTGTTCAAAGGGCAGGTTCAACTGCACCAGGGCTGACAGCTTTTTCTGTGTGGCACCTTGCAGGATGAGGGGAGTAGCAAATCTTTTCCTGTTTTGCGTGTGTTGGATTGTCCTTGTCAGGCCCTGTAGCATGCACAGTGATAGTTACCATCCTGCTGTAAAACGAGGATAAGACTACTGGCTCCTGTCTGTGGGGGGCCTGCTATCTGTTGCCTGCGCCCCAGGGACGGGGCAGAGGGATGCTTTGGTGCTGAAGCAGAGCAGACATTGAAAAGCACCGCCAGAAGGATGTTCTCAGCTGCTTATTACACCTGCTAAATTGAATGACATCAGAACAGAATGTGAATCTTAAGATTAGGGAATAGTAAAACTGAGCATCTGTGTACATTTTAAGCATTGCTATGGTACTATAAGTGAAAAGCATGTGGACCTGATAAGGAAAGCTCATACCTTTATGGGTAGCCTCAACTGTATTACGGAATAACATTGGAAGGGACTCACAAGAATCATCAAGTCCAACTCCTGGCCCTGCACAGGACCGTCCCCAAGAATCACTCACATCATACTACATCTGATTCCACAAGCAAATCTGCAAGCTTTGCTAGAGCTTACCTCAGTTTTCACTTGACAGATCAGTGAGACAGTCTGTTTAATTTACACATTTCAGCAAGATGCTTAATTACTTGCTTTGCGGCTCTTGTTTGAACCCCGCTGGTTTAGTGCCTGTCCTGCTGAAGTTCTGTTGACACCTGCTGCCCTGTAGGAACTGGTGTGTTTTGTGGTTTGGATTGTTAGGGAACCTTTTTATGTCCAGATTGATAGATGGATTTAAAGATAGGTTTGGGCACAACACAGCAGTTTCAAGTCTTAGTCCAGCAATCAGCTTTCTGTTGCAGTGCTCTCAGTTCTGGCAGCCCATGGTGCTGATAAAATTCTTTGCTCCGTGGATCTTATGTGCAGTGTAATTTGCAGGATGAGACCTGCTAGTCTAATTAGCCATCACTGCATGGGTGGAATGCTTTAGCTGAGCTAAAATCCCTTTGACATCAGTGGGATTAAGTGTACTCAGTGTTCCTGTGGGTTCTTTAGCACCTTGTAAGCGTTGTAGTTTTCATATGGTGTCAGCAGGTAAGAGAAGAAAGTAATTGTAGTTTTTAAGAGAAAATACTTCTAAAAAAGCCAAAACAAAACCACTTAAAATATTAATTAGTGTATTACATTGTTCTGCTAGCATTCTGAATGTGCATGAGGAAAGACATCACTGTGTTGTCAGTCCATGAGACCCAGCCCCAGTGTGCCCCAGAAGCTGGGACCAACTTGTAGAGGAATCAAAAGTGGTGAAATGGTGATAGCTGCCTGTGGATGTGGCTTAATAAAACGTCTTGAGGGAGGCAAGTCCCTCCCTGGAAACTGAATAGGGAACTGAATTTTCAAGTCTTGGATGGGCCATTTCTTTGGGATTTCCATTTTGGTACACAGACATTTTTATTTTTCAACTACCAGCTAGCCCAGCATGGAGAGTAGGGAAAAATAAACCGAAATGATTGCTTCTCAGACAGCAGAGTGATCTATATCAAGCTGGGGCTGCAGGTGAGTAGACATTTGTTGTGCTGCATTGGAGGGAGGGAAACAAACTATCCTCTACAAATGTTGGGAGCATGCCGTCTGCCTTTGGAGGGCCTGGGTTTTGTCATGTGGGCACAGTGCTGAACTGGGACTTCTCTTACTCCTTGTTTGACTTTTCAAGATCAAAAAGAAGTTTTTTAAGCTGTTTGCGTTCGTATGTGCTACTTTCCCCATGAAACAGGTGAGTAGGGGTCCTTCAGCTGTTACTTGGTTTGTGAAGGCCTTGCTGAGGCGGGGCTGTTGCAGCAGAATTTCATTTTCACTCCGAGTGAGCCCCTAAGCTTTGCTGTATTAAACCATAACAACAGGGCTGGCTGTGCCGGGTCCCGTCTGTCAGGCTGTCACCCCGTGCTGCTCAGTGGTCACATCCAGAGACCAGGAAGTTGTAACTAACGCTCCTCCCCCCCAAACAGGCTTTTCAAAAATAATGAGTTGAGTGAACCAGTGTGTGGGATAAATGAAAAATTGGTGGATGTGTCCTTTTAAACTTCTGTAAAAGTAGTCTTTGTAATCTTTGCCCCTTGTCACACCAGCCCCACCAGCTGGTCTTCATTCACTGAAATTTCTGCAAAGGCTTGATTTGATTGAAAGTTCTGTTGACCTTTTGCCTCTTTGTCTCATTTTTTTGTTAGTCAAGAATGTACAGCCAAGAAAGATAGTCTAAAAAAATTAAGGACAGTGAAGTGATGGGAATTAATGATGCAATGAAAAATTTAATGGAGTATTTGGGATGCAGGAGACTACTCAGTGCTCTGCTTTTTAGACAGTGCTGCTTTTCAACACCTTCAGAATTTTTCTCCTGTACGTTTTCCAAAGGAGGATATAAAAAAGGTATTGCATTCATTTAGCTATCATAAACCCAGTGGGCAGATGCATAGAAATACTTTTTTAATCTTCTAGAAGATCTCCAGTGGTGTTTTACTTTATTAAGATTATGCCACAGACCAGTTACATAGAAAAGCATATATCCCACACTCAATTTCTAGCATTAACTCAGTACCTTCTTTTCCTCATAAATATTTAAAATTTAAATTTCCATTTCCTTGATGTATTCTGAATTTCACTCAGTGACTTGGCTACTAATCCTATGTGGATGAAGATGTCCAGCTGGATGCTGTAAACTTTACAACCTGAACTGTTCAAATAAATTTTGCATTTCACTTGTGTGAGTTTGGGAAAGAAGGATGGGATCTCAATTCTGTTGTGAAATCATGAGCAGCCACGGTGTGCACTTAGCAAGAAATCATCTTTAGTTTGTTCCCCTTAAATACAGAAAGAAGTGATGCTTCTTAGCAGGTGGGACTTGAGGTGGTAATGTGTGTTCCTTGTTCCTCCTGCCGTGGTTAGAACCCAGTGACGGGGCTGCTTTCGGCCGGGACGGACCATAAGGATGCCTGGGTGCGGGACAACATCTACAGCATCCTGGCCGTGTGGGGGCTGGGCATGGCCTATCGCAAGAATGCCGACCGGGATGAGGACAAAGCCAAGGCCTACGAGCTCGAGCAGGTGCGACAGGGCTGGCGGGAGCCAGCCCCTCTCTTTGTGTTTTCTTTCTGTAGCATTTGTGGAGAGCGCATTTGCACTGCTGCTGTGCCTGGGGTCTGGCAGGGTTTCCCGGCTTGGAGTACGTGTCCTGTTCCAAAGGCAGCAACAGCCACGCAGAGTCTGGTGTGCAGTAGCCCTGGCAACCCTCTGGCAAGGAGGATTTGAGGAACTGGATGGCAGAGAGGCTAACATCTGTATTTAACTACAAACGGAACAAAAAAATGTAGAAATCAAACTTCCACTGATTGGATGATTGTTGAAAATTCGGCTTCTGTGAGATTCTGTGCCCCGTTTTACAAGCCTCTCTCTGATTAAACCTTGAGGTCCCTCATGAGGTTATGGAGCAGAAAGTCAGGCGTCGGCTGCTTGAATCTTGCAGCAGTTTATCCTCTAGACCATTCTTCTCCGTAAAGAGAAGCAAGCCCTTTAAAGTAGAAGCCTTTGGAATGTGCATGGAGGTTGTCCATGGTGTGTAGGTGTGATTGGTCATAGCAGAGAAGGCAACGATCTCCAGGCTGATAAGTTCTGTGCTGGAGAATTGGAAGAAGACATAACTCACACAGTTAAATTCTAAAATCTGCAGCTGGGTATGTGAGTATCAGAAATGAGACTACAGACAGAGGTGGGTTAAATGGGAAGTAAGGGACTGTTTGTGTCCTGCTGTTGTTTTGGAGTCATTGGGTACATTTTTTGCTGGTATGTCCTGCTTGAACCAGGGAGGTCCATGGTGACAGAATAACCTTGACACAGTTTGCGTGATCATATTTTGAGGCTGTATTTTTGGTGTGAACAGGTGTGGTTGATTATTTAATGCACAGTCTTGCACTTCTGTACATTCACACAGCCCTTTCTCTATTAGTCACTTGATTTTTGTTGTACTGTATAAAGCGTAGAAGAAACTTTACAGGTTTTGCAGTCATGTCAATGTCTTGAAGTCACCTACCAATGTTCCCTAAATTTGTCACTCAAAAAATTACTAGTAGTATTAATATTCTTTCAAGACATAGCATTCTTCTTACTTCCTTTAGCTGGATAGAAGGACCACAGAGAGTTATTCCACTGTTTAGAGAGGACCTTTGGGAAAAGACTTCTCCGAGGCAGGGATAAAGGAATAAAATCTGATCAGTGTATTTAAAAAAAAAAAAATTATGCAAAGCATTTTGGGCAAATACACATTGTTTGTTACCTTTGGGAGGACATTAGTGGAGGGTGTGAGCTTTGCCACTTTTGAATGTTGTTATCAAGAGCTGATGAGGCTGAAGGTGTCACTGGTCTGTTTTGTTCCTGCAGAATGTTGTGAAGCTGATGCGGGGACTCTTGCAGTGCATGATGAGACAGGTAATGCCATAAGGTTGAGTTGACTTAGATGGTGTTGTGTTTACAAAGCATTTCATTGAAGTGTGTAGTTCTCGTGTCTTCTGTGGAGTGACTTTCTCTGTATGTGTGCAGATGATGGTGTGGGGAGTCTTCTTAACTCTTGAGCTAAACACTGACCTTGCTTCCACTTCTTGTCCAAGTAACATTTTGAGATTGTGCTTGTAGCAAATCAGAGTTTTGCCTTTGCAAACTGATTTTCACCAAGATGTGTGCCTGTAGTTTAGAACTGAACTCAACAAGGTAATTTAATCATATTCTTTCCTGTAGAGATATGGATTTAACTGGAATCTAAAGTCAGGGTTGTGTTTAAGCCCTCTGATCAATCAAAACTGAGTGAGGTAACAGGATTAAGACCTCAAGGTTCTCCTCAGCTAAGAAAAGTTGGTAATTTTGAAATCGTTTGGAGAATTTCTTCCAAAATGTGTCAGATCTGAGATTTGTGATGTTTTTTAGGTAGATAAGGTAGAGAAGTTCAAACGCACCCAGAGTACCAAGGACTGCCTCCATGCCAAGTATAACTCTGCAACTTGTGCCACCGTGGTTGGGGACGACCAGTGGGGGCATCTACAAGTGGATGCAACTTCCCTCTACCTGCTCTTCTTGGCACAGATGACTGCATCAGGTAAGCAGAAGATATTTTTTGCCTTTTGTTGCAGCCTTTTCTATTCCAGCTCTTACTTAAAAAGAAAAAATAAATAGTAACGAGCTTCAAAGAGCTTTACCTAATTATTTCTCAAAAGCAAGTCATGTTTCTCTGGAAAAGAGGTATGCCTTACTTGGAATTTCATCTTTATAATAATTGGCAATGTCTGTGCCCTTAATCAAGGCATCAAACACATGAGATATTTTGAGTCATGTTAGAGAAGTCTCAGTTTAAAGACTTTGTAGGGTTCAACCATGTTTCCTCAGAGAGTGGCAATATCAAGTCAGGTGCGTTTGTGCCATTCGTGTTTCTTCTCTTACTGGTGCTGTTTTATCTTGTGGTCTTGTTAATTGTACTCCTTCTGTGAGGATAAGGATTTATTTCCTTACATGTTTTTCTACCTTTGAAACCCCTTGCAATTGATGTCTGCAGAGCAGGCACTTGGTCATCTTGAAGGTTCCTAGACAGAGCACTAAGCAGGCAGAGGGCTGGGGAGCTGCAGGAACTGGTATGCACTGCTCTGGAGAGCCCGAGCTGGCTCAGGTGCCTCTGCCTTATACCCATGGTCTGGGTGTCACCCTCACACAGGTGGTTTTGGTTGGTCTCTGAAACAGCCTGGATTGGTGGGGTTTGAAGTAGTTTGTCAGTAACGAGTATTGAGGCTTGCTGCCTGACCTTTGGAAATCAGCATGAGTTTTTCCTTTGATTTCAGTGTGCAGGGGTAGCAAATAAACAAAAGCATGAAACTCACTGAAGAGTAGATATTGCGGTTCTGATACAATATAATTATTCTCTTTCCTTTTTTTGATCAGGGCTACGTATTATCTTTACCCTTGATGAAGTTACCTTTATCCAGAATCTTGTTTTTTACATAGAAGCTGCCTACAAAGTTGCTGTAAGTAGTTACTTATATGTAAAGCATCTGAACACTGCTCAGGTGTAGGTGGAAAATTATTTATTGCTGGAGAATCAAAATAGGGACTTGTTTTTTCCTCAAGAAGATATCAGAACCTGTCAGTACTTTACATTGCAAGCAGTATCTTTGGAGGTGTTGAGAGGGCTGTGGAGGATTTACTGCTGCATGGGTGAGGTATACTTGTTCTATCATAATAATAGGGGGTTTTATTGATAATCAATAATATTTCCAATATCTAATTGTAAGTCTTGTGGCCTTTCTAGAAAGGGCAGGTTGTTAGCAAACCAAGTTGAAGGGACATGGGGAGAAATATGCACAGGAGGAGGGATAAAGGGCTTTGTGTGTTCTGTGAAGGCAGTGATTCCTGACTGTATACATGATCCTGCTGGGGTGTATTTTTATGTGCTACTTTTCAAACGTGAGAAGGGTCTCTTTTGAGACTTGGAACCACTTTTTTTTTTTTTAAAGGCAAATAAGTAATTTCATGTAGGGGTGGGGATTTGTTGTAGGACATGGGACAAAACATTGCTTTTGTATATAATCATGCCATTCTTTTCTTGACGATGTTGTTGCAGGATTATGGAATTTGGGAACGTGGTGATAAGACAAACCAAGGAATCCCTGAACTGAACGCGAGCTCCGTAGGGATGGCCAAAGTGAGACTGTCTTCCTGACACCTCCTTCATGGCTACTGTGTTATGCTTAAGGGCTCTGACAAACCTGATGGCTTCCTTTGTATGGTCTTCTTGGCCACTTAGCTGATTGTATAATATTTTGTTTAGGTGTGAGCATTTTTTAGGGCAAAATCTTTGAGATAATGACTTTCATTGAAGGACCTCAGCGCAGTTTTTCCAGGGATTGCAAGAAGGGTACCAGATTAATTGAACCATGAATCTGACAGATTCAGTGAGATGCAGTCTTAAAAAGTGGCTTCTGGTTTTCTTTCCCTCCTCCTTAATTCTTCAGCCTCAGTGTCATATGTGATGTTGTCATGGTAAGATTAAGTCAGATGTAAATTCTAAAAAACAGCAGAACATCAGTTTCAGAAATTTTCAACAAGTAGTTTAGAGAGAAAAATAAATGAAGATACACTTAAAACAAGGTGGATATTTCTGATTCCCTCATAGCACAAGGTCACAGAGATACTAAATGAAGCTCAGAAGGCCATAAATGTGAGTGTGCAATTGCCAACTACCTCATTACATGGTGTCTGAGGGACAGACAGAAGACAAATATCACTCAGGTCAAAGGTGTATTTGCCTTTCAGCAGGATTTGTTAGATCTTGTGTGCACTGCAAGAGGGAGAGACTGCTGGTCTTGGCCCCACACTGATACAGGAGGCTATTTTGGAATATAGGACAGGACAAGCATTTTTTACTAAGTACGTCAATATTTAGATGATGTCTCAGTGGAAACCCAGCTCCCAGTTTTTTTGCATTGCCTTTAAATTTTAGGGAGGATCACCAGTACATTGGTCCTCTATCCTACTAGTTGAAAAACAGAAATAGTTACTTTTTCTAAAATATTGCCAAGCTTCCCTTTAAAGATGAAAAAAATATCGGTGGGGCAAACTGCTCTCCTATGTAATTTCTTTCAGAGGTTAAGCACAGGTGCTAGGTGTATACTTGGTTTAAATGTTATTTATTCATTTTGGGGTGTGGTTTGGTTTTCTTTGAAGGCTGCTTTGGAAGCAATTGATGAACTAGATCTTTTTGGAGCTCATGGAGGACACAAATCAGTGATTCATGTTCTTCCTGATGAAGTGGAACACTGTCAGGTAAAAATTAGTCTGCCCTTTGCTTTACTAGGGGAAAACCTAACACCCTCTCCCCTTTGTTTCTAAATGAAATGTTGATTAACTAAGCCAAGAATGTAACGTAATCAGGATGGCTTCAGGCTATGCTGCTCCCTGTTTCTAGTAGATCATGTGAAACTGAATAGTGTGAAGCATTCTCATTCTAACTCAGTTAAAAATAACTGCAGAGACTTCTCTGTCAGTTTGCAAGTAGTGGTCGTCTCATTTGCTCTTGACATAGTTTTTTGAAGCAGGCAAATTGTTTTACATCCCTCTCTCCTGTTCTTGTTTTGCTCAGTCTATTCTGTACTCCATGTTGCCAAGGGCATCCACGTCCAAGGAGATAGATGCTGGCCTTCTGTCTATTATTTCTTACCCAGCTTTTGCAGTGGAAGATGTAAACCTCGTTAATGTAACCAAGAGTGAAATCATATCTAAATTGCAGGTAAGGATTTACTTTATTTTTCTTTTCCAAAGAGAGAAGCAGAACCTCTTTCTAAATCAAAAATCCTGATTAAACAAGTGTTGCCAGATTTCATCTGTGTTCATCTGTGCATGAAGAGAGGGAAGAAGATCCCTGAGTGACCCATAAAACTCAGCACATACCTTTATGCTGGTATTAGTCTGTGAGGAAGAAGTGTCTGGGAGATTTCCTGCCATGTTGTCTGTTTTCACAGGGCCGCTATGGCTGCTGTCGCTTTCTCCGAGATGGTTACAAGACACCCCGAGAGGTACTTCTGATGTATATTTGTGATGTATCTTTTCAGTAAGCACGTGGGAAGAATTTTGTCTCTTCTTTATAGACATATTTTGGTTTATTTACATGAAGGGGTGAAGTTCTCCATGACTGCTAAGACATGTTAGTGGATTTGGGGGTAATCCAGGTATCCACCCTGGAAAGGACACATGCTTGAGGGAGGCTAAGTGTTTAAGTTATTAAGGACAGAACTTAATTCGTAATTCTGTAAGAACTTAACCCATTTAATTGATATTCTTATGGTGTCTAAGATGAAGTGGTATCTCTGAAACGTCCCAAAATATCTTTGAACTGAGGCAGAGCCAAAATCATTTGGGTGAAGCTTAGATCCTGAGACTAGGAAGGATCGATTTGTCTAGGGAACCATTAAATGAGTTTGAGAGTAAATGTGACAAAGAAGTCAAGAGGCTGCATGGAAACTATTTCTGCTGGGTTTATTGGTTTCCATGTTTTAATTTGTATGAAATAGGCTACCATTGTGATTGGAATACAAGTGACTAATTTAGCACTGTGACTAAATGAGTGTGGTTGAATTTTTTAGGATCCAAGCAGGTTGCACTATGATCCTGCTGAGCTCAAGCTCTTTGAGAATATTGAATGTGAGTGGCCAGTATTCTGGACATACTTCCTAATTGATGGAGTATTTAACGAGGACAAAATCCAGGTGAGGAAAGAAGAAATTGCTTTCAAATTGCAAAACCATTTACCCACAGTATTTTGTAACTTTGTTCCGTGTTTGTTTTGGGTATTATTTGGATCCCCCGTTAGCAGAATGAAATAGTCTTCAGCCAGTTTCACCTTCTCGGGCAGTTCGCGACGAGGTAGAGGCAGCAGGGTTGTGCACACTGGGGCCTGGTTGCCCTCTCCCTACCAGGCCGAGTGGCTCTGTTAGCTGGGATGGTAAAACTTGGGCTGAACAGGGTTTATTTGCCTGGTTTTGTCTTTTCACCAGCCTTGATGCCGCTTTCACAATTACTTCAGGATGAGACAAGCTTCTGTTTCCCCAGCCTCTCTGGCTTGGCTGCTGAGAACAAGATTTGTAGTACTTTCAGTCTTTTTGTACATTCAGAGAAATTTGGGATTGGCCTATGTGGGGCAATTTCATATTCAGTGATTCCCCAAATCACTTCATGCCATTACTGTGCCAGACATCCAGTGATCAGTGGAACTAAATAGATTGTAGCCCACCAAAGGTTATGGTGGCACCTGGGGAGTATTGGTGAGTTAAAGAGCAGCAAGTAGCCAGAACTAAATGCATTCATACCAGAAGTTCTGCAGATTGGTAGCTTGAAAGAAATTAAAAATATATGTGATTTAAAATTGCCTAGTATGCAGAGGGATAGGAGATCACTAAACTCCATTAAAAAATTGAAATGTCATCAGAAACAATTCAGAGAATTTCAGCCCAAAGAGCCCTCTTTCTGTAACAGGTGTTGCAAACCAAGTGAAAATTCCTCCTGAAACTAGACACATAAAGTATTTTTTTGAACACAGTAAAAGTAGTCTGGTGAAAAGAGAAATGGCATTATTTCATGAGGGGGAAAAATCAGAAAGTTTACTGAAACTTCAGTCGTGCCAATAAAATACCATTTCCTGAAGCAGTCTCTAGACCTTAGTTGAATTATCTGGGACAGTATGTACCTGACTGGTTTTTTTGGTGTGCAGATGGACTGTTCTAGGGCATGGTCAGGGGTGATTGCTCCCAGTTTCCACTGTTTAAACATAGCTGAATGATTCACTGAGACACTCATGTGAGTGTCTAGTTCCCAGTTACTGCTGAAAACAAATAGTTTTGATAGAAAAATAAGCACCCTGAGGACTCAAAAAAAGTGGGGTGGGACAGAATACTGAAAATGTCAGTGTACTCCTGTGCATTCCTTACTTTGATGCACTGTACTCAAGAGCAACAGAAAAAAGATTTCTGAGGCAGGTGCTGATAGTGCTTGAAAAGTCTCCCTCTAAGTAGAAACTTGGAATGGATAGTTAATAAATGGAAAAAACTAAGGAATCTGGTAAAAAGAAAATGTATTACATGTTCTTATCAGTCTGCTATTCCTATTACTAATACATTATCTAATATCACAAAAACAAGAGGGTTTGCTGTTCAGTGAACTTAGATATTTTTAAACATTTAAATCTATTTTAACCTTTCCTTGTGACAAAATTTTAATCAAATCAGTTAAGAGAAACTGATTTCCCAGTCCTGCAAAGCAGAATTCAGTAAGCCACAGACAAATGTTCGTGGCATACAGCTAACAATTTATACACCTTACTTTCTGACAGATACTGGCGGTCTGATGTCTGTGTCGTTGCACTAACGTCCATTGAAAATTCCCTGTAGGATCTGTTCCAGTGACTTCTCAATGGGAATATATTGGAAGTTTCATACTGCAGCAATGTGTTACAAATTGAAGACAGGTGTTCATGTTTCTGGTAACACTGAGATGCTGGAACATTCTCTGATAATTTGAACCCTGTTCTTCCATCAGTAAATCATGATTCCTCCACCCCTTTTTTCTTTTTTAAATATATAAACTTTCGGTAAAAAGTACTGTTCAAAAGTACTTTATTGTTTCAGTTTTGCTGATAGTAATGTGAATTCTCACTCTTTTAAAAATAATTCCAGGTACAAGAATACAGAGAAGCTCTGGAAGGAATACTTATTAGAGAGAAGAATGGATTAGTGCTAATGCCTGAACTCTACGCAGTCCCTCCAGAAAAGGTACTGGGAAAATGCAGCATCCACTTCAGCATGCAAAGCAGGGAGAGTGAGAGGAATGTCAGTCTCATAGTTTTCCTGTGTCTGATGAATCTAAACCAACAATAAAAAAGACTATTGCACATTATTTTAAAAAGTGAGAGACTTCTCACAGCTCCTGCTGAGAAATGGTAAACTTTAGGCTTCCAAATGATCACATTTTTTACTTGCAAACTTGAGTGTGGAAATACTACAGCAGGTCTAAAATTTTACATCCTTAGAGTAAGACATGTATTTAAGAAGTGTTGATACTGACTTAGGAACTGAAGCTCAAAGAAGAAATAAAGCATAGAGCGTCCTGTCTGTCTAGTCTATTGACTGATTGTGCTGCCCTTTTCCAGAGCATGTATGGGAGACAGGTTTCAAATGGATTAGGGTTTGGGCTGGGATATTTGTTTGGGTATTTTCTTTTCCCCCACCTTTGCTGTTACTGTTTATCTCATTCTCCCACTGTGACAGAGAAATTCAGATGAGCTTATGTGCTCTTCCATGCTATTTGCCTTTGTATCCCTCCCTGCCAACTTCTTCTCCCACTCCAGACTTCTCACTCACTAAGGGTGTGGAGCCTCCTGGGTTGGTCTGAGTTGCTCAGCCGACAGCTGCTGCCTTGCTCGCAGATCTGAGGTGGAAACTGAATTGCCTTCCTAGTGGGAACAAGCGTGTAAGAGTCCAGAGCCTTCTTGTGAATTTTGATATGAGGATAATGATCTGAAAAACCTGCACAGAAACAGGGTGGATTTTGTCTGGCTATAAAAGAAATACAAAATGGCTGCCTGAAGATGTAATCTGGGTGGGTTTTTGCCCTGCCCTCTGTATATCTGTATACTGCAAAACTAAGGCAGTTTTTCAAAATCAGTAAATCTACTCTTAATTTTTCTATTGACCATCCTTGCTAATGAAGGAAAGGTGGAATAATCTTAATATTGGAAAGCACCTTTGCTTCAGAATAGTGCTGGGTAGACAGTGAAGTTACAGTGTCATCTTGGAAGGGGTTGGAAAGCAGACACCCAGTTACCTATGAGCAACCCAGAGGGAAGGCAGCAAAGGCATGCTGAGAAGAAAGTGGAAGTGCTAATACCAAAGCTATAGTTGCATGTGGAGTCCCTATTCATCCTCCAGCTTTGAAGGGTGGGAAGAGGTACAGAAAGGAAGTGTAGTTCTTGTCCCAGAAAATGTGTAGCCTTAAAAGTGAAACCACAACATCTCTATGTCAGTAGCGAGGGCAGGCTTGAAAGGGTTGATATTAGACTGTATGTCTGCAAATATTTACATGTTATTGGTTGTTCTTCACAACTTTAGGGTAATTTTTCTTGCTTATGTATTTGTTTTCAGGTGGATGAGGAGTATGAAAATCCTCACTCGGTGGATCGTGTCCCAGTGGGAAAGTTGCCGCATCTTTGGGGTCAGTCATTGTATGTCCTGAGCTGCCTGTTAGCAGAGGTAATTATTTCTTGCATAGTAGATAAACTTGTGTTTCATTTTGTTTGAGATAGCTTGGGCTTAAAGTATAGTTTGGTTGACAGATAGAGGACAGTGTTTTTTCCAGTAGAAACACGTACATGAGCCACGAAAGGCTGACTCTGAGCTTTCAGGACCCTTTTTCTTTTTTTAAATGTAGCTATGCAATTGTCTGTTTCTGATCAAGCTGAGTAAGTTATAACATGGTCTGGATATATGGTTAGAATAGAGGAGTATGCCCAGGCTGACTTGGCTGTTCCAGAGCCAGGATTTTGGGCCATTTCAACTTTACTAGGCTATTCCTTGCTCTATGGCATGATGTATCTACTAGTCAGACTAGGCATGATGTATCTACTAGTCAAGACTAGTTAAAAGAAGCACAGATATCTCTGTGGAACTACAAAAAAAATCACTCTCCTAGTGAAATTATGTCAGTTGCTGTAACTGTGAAATAGGAATTCTGAATGCACATTGTCAGTCAGAACCATTTTCTTGTTCCAAAAAATATTGCAGCCATTGTTTTTATTGAATGTACTACTTAGTGGACAAGGTAGATAAACCAGGCTTTAAGTCCTGCTGTCCTGAAAGAATATGAAAATTGGTTAGGACTTACTCTATATATCAGAAGCCTTTTGCTTAAATTCTGTTTGTTTCCTTACTTTTTTCTTTCTTTTGCATTTGTTCTAGGGATTTCTTGCTGCAGGTGAAATTGATCCCTTAAACAGGAGATTTTCCACTGGATTTAAGCCTGATGTTGTGGTACAAGGTGAGGGAATTTTGTGAACATTCTGTGTGAATTGAATCTTGTGGTGACAAAGTCCCTTCTCCCTACGGGAGGGATGAAAGATGTGTTTAAAAATAATGTGGATTTTTTTTTTTGCATGGCACATAGATGCTTTGATGACACTGTGAGAAGGAGGAAGTTTGTTTGCCTAGCTGCCTTTTTCCAGGAGGGAAGATCAGGCTTAAGACACCTTTAAAAAAAAAAATGGTTAAAATTTTAAGACTTGTCCAGAATTGTAGAGTGGCAAACTTACTTTTGTAGTGAAAAGAAAAATCTTGGCAGCTTCTAGGAAGAAGAAGCAGGACTGACAGGCGATGGATCAGGTTAATCAGGCTTCATGTAGCCCCTTTTCAGAGGAACCAGAGAGCACTGAGTGCAGAGGATCCCTGTACGCAGAGGTGAGGCAGGCAGAGTTACCAGCTTTTGGCTGCTGCAGGGACTGGTCTCTTTGTGCAAGAACAGCCAAAACCAGAAATTAAGTAGAGAGCAGACAGCAGCAGATCAGGTCTTAAAGACTTTTCCAGTGCCTGGACTGCTCTGATAGAGCAACCAGCTCATTTATCAGGATCAGCCTTTGTCAAGGATCCTGTGTTATCAGGGCTGGTGCTTGTTTATCCCCTGTTGGTGCCTTATGGGACTAGCATTTCATTATTCTGAAGTGCTTCATTTCCAATAGAGATAGAAGTGCTTGCTTATTTTTAGCATTCTTTGGCAAGTATTCACAATACAAAGAAGAATACTGAATTGTTAGTCCCAAATCAAAAAGCCATTTGTCATGGGCAAAACATCATGTGGGACAAGAGATGAGTTCTGGGCCTGGATTTTAAATTCCTCTCATTAGGGATTTTTTTTCTCCTTACCTCTGCTATTCTGTGTCCTCTGAAACATTTATTGCTATACAAGAGACAGCACATGTTCCCCAGTGACTTGACTGCGTTGTTATAGTGTGCTGTGTTAGAAAAACAAAGATTTTCAAATCATGTTTCCCTTTGTTCTATGTGGGGAAAGCCCTAAAAGAGACTCTCTGCTAAAGAGACTGTGTGATCCAAATCAGTGGTGCTCAAAGACATCAGAAGCAACTGATGAAGTCCCCAAGAACCTGCTTTTACCTCAGCAGCTCTGACCCTGCTTTGAACAGGAGGTTTGAATAGAGACCTCAGAGGACTCTTCTGACCCTTCCGACCACCACTGTTGTCCAAAGTGGACAGGAATGGCAAGAAATACTGAGAAACAGAGATTTCATGAATCCATAAATTAAGAAAAAAGGACTTTGTGCCTTTTTAATTAGCTAAATGCATTTGTTGAGAGGTGACAGTAGATAGTTAAAATTAGTAGAACATTGGTTTTTACTTGTGTTTTTGTTTTCTGTTACACAGTAACTGTTTTGGCAGAATCTAATCAAATTAAGAATCTCTTGCAAGACCGTGGAATCAATGTTCAGAGCATTGCTGACATCCATCCACTCAGAGTGCAGCCAGCTCGCATCCTCAGCAACCTCTACACCATGCTGGGTAAGTATTTCAACATGGAAGCCTCTCTACTGTTGTGCAAGGTATTTTTTTAAGAAGCTTAACCAACTTAGAACTTCTGTCTTAAATAAGGGACTCAAACGGGGGGAAAAAATTATCTTGTTAGAAATGGTGGCGAAAATACAAGTTTCCCTGTGCCCTTGGAGTTGGACAAAAAGTGACTCTTCTTTTGTCCTCCAGAAACTACTTCTACAGAGAAATTGGTTTTTGAAAAAAATGCCTGGAAAAACGCAGAAGGGGAAAAAAAATGAAATATTTTCCCTTCAAGAAGTCATTTGAGTCTGGAAACTGGGCAGAATGATTTTATCTTCCCAGCAGGCAGTCTGGGAAGTTTTCTGCTCCAAATCAGGGAAGCTGTCCTGCTATCAGAGCATCTTTGGCCTGTTAGGTTCTTGCTAAAGTTCCTTCCAACCTGGAGCTGAGATAAGCTGCTGAAGCTCTCTATCTCTGTTGCAAACCCAGAACCTTTAAGGCTTTTCTAAACACAGGATTTTAAATACATTCCCGTTCCTCAGTGGTGGCTCTCAAATCCTTGTTTCCTCAGAGCTTGGAACTGACTTAAATAAATGCCCCAAAGCTCTGACTGGTTCTAGTTGTTAAGTCTTTTTATAACTGGTTCTTGATAATCCTTGCTGAAATTATTTGGGTCTTGGTGGAAAGTTTGTTGCATGTATTCCTAATTTAACTTAGTTTTACTTCTTCAGGCATGCCAGCAACTCAGGACTCAAAATTGTGGATACTGCTATAAAGTAAAATTGAGATGAGGTGACTCAGCACTGGTAGATCCCTTTGCTGTGTGGGCAAGGGAAGCTGTATCCTGCTTCTCTGTCAGTCTGAATCGTGTTCCCATGGCAATTTGGTTACAGATAATGCTGAGGCTGCTCATGGGGTGAACATTTTTTTGTTGTAGTGGTTTTTGTTTGTAATGTTTGCTTTTTGTTTTAATAGGGAGCTTTGTTTTTAATCATTCAAAGTAATGGGGCTTTCAGATAAATTTTAGAAAGTATGCCCTTTAGACAGAGAAATTGTGTATGTTGCTTCTGTGAAACAATCTGGCTCTTCATTTCAAAGTTCTTTAAAAAAATAAAACATTTGCAAGGCTTATTTACATCTATTTTATTATAATCCATAATAGCTTTCTTTCACTAGTGGGGGCGTGTGAGTAGGATGGTTTGATACCTTGTTTTTAACTGTGACTTCTTTGGGAATGTTCACAGTGGTATTTTTTCAGGCACATGGTTATTTGGTTCTTATTCCTTCTCAGAAAGATTCAAATCAGCTCCTGGCTGCTGGTGCAAAGGTTGTAGTGTGGATCATTTGCTAATAAGCTCTACTGAGAAAAGTGAAGCTTATTAAAGCCTGGTGAAAATCTGTTGTTGTATTTGGATATGCTTTGTGTGTTGATTTAGCCTGCGGGCATGAGTTTTTAAGGTCCTATATTTGAAAACACTGGAATTTCTGGGTTACGTTGATGGCCTTGTTTTTGTAATATCAGATCTCCTGCCCTTCTTGGTGGGGAAGCTTTGGGTGCTGAGCAATTACTGTAATTATAAGACCAAATCTATGGTCAGTGAAGCCAAAATTTTAATTTTTAATCAGGCCTTTGAAGGACTCTGGCTATTGTATTGCTGCTTGCTACAAACCAGTTTGTAGCCTTGCAGTCTGTTACTGGTTTTCTGCCTTACTGGTGTTAGCAGAGTAAATTTTCCTGTCTAAAGTGGTTATTTTGGAAAACAACACAGAAAATGTTAGCTGAGATTCTTTTCTTTCTCGTTCCTTTCCAGGCCGGAACAAGAAGATGAAATTGAGTGGCCGACCACACCGACACATTGGAGTGTTGGGCACCTCCAAGCTCTACGTGATAAGAAATCAAATATTTGCTTTTACCCCTCAGGTAAGCAGGTAAAGCTGGCAGGAAAATCACCCCTTTCTTAATGGTGAATCATTAGTGGAGCACTTTGCTTTTCCCTGCTGTCATTGTAACTTAGGTAGAACAGGGCTGACGCAGCAGATGTGCTTTACTCTGTAGGGTTTTTAAAAGCATGGGATGATCAGCATGGTAGAACTGCTGATAAATCTTTTTCTGTCATACAGAGTCCGGTTTCTTTGGCTTCTGGCTTAGGAGAACACAGCAAATCAATAGTACAAAGCTGTTACTGATCTCTGCCCACACTGACATTCTAGTTAATGAAATAGTTTCTGCAGAAATAGATCACTTAATATAGCTTTCTACCGATTGCTTTGATGAAGAAGCACACAGTACCACAGAAGAGTGCCACATGCTGTAACCCCTTGGAGGTGAAGGTGTGATCATTATATTGTTGAAAGGGTCAGTAATGCTGAGAAATGGATATTCTGTCTTTCCTTTCTCTTTAGTGTGTTTTTTCAATGTTGCTGGAAGTTTGGATCCTCATAGAATCAGTGGTTCCTATTTATACATTTAATGAAATGCAACACACTTATTTTGATAGGATTACTCCAGCAGTTGGTACTAGGTGGCCAGGGAGTCACCTGCTCCAAGCATGTACAACTGATGCTGGATAAAGAATGCATCCACCTTTCTAAACAGATGTTTGACTAATGAAGTCTTTAAACTCCAGCTGAAGGCATTCAGTGGACTCTAGAAGGCATCTGTACTGCTTCATACTGTCCAAACAAATCAGATTTACTGCAAAAAATGTAGATCCTTTCTCATTCTTCCCCATGTCAGTTGATCACAAGCAGCTTTATAAAATGTTAGTTGCTATGTTACTTCCCTGTACCAGTTTCCACTTTTGCAAATAAGGGGAAGATTCCTTAGAGATGTGTTTTTCTTCAAAATACCTCTTAGTTCACATCTTACTATGTAAGTGGGACCCAATATTCCCACTAAAATCTTGTCATGTATCAAATAAGGACATACTTACTAGGATATTCCAAAATGGCATTTGTCTTTACATTAGCAATGCGGTGACAGTTCCTGCTTATTTCATGTTTTACTAAACTCTCCATAACATTTTCTATTGTAGAAGCCAGACACTTCTCCTGACTTTTTTTTTTTTTGAAGTTGATGGAGTTAATGTTTAATGTCACCTTTCTAAGGTTAGCAGTTAAATCATCTTGTTGATCTTGACTAGTGTCCACAAATTTTGTGATTTTGTCATTTGTATTTCATTCTCTTTTGTAGTGAAAACATTGATTAGGTGTCGGGCAAAGGCTGACTTCATTCAGATACAGTAATTCTGAAAAAATGGTTAATTACTACCTTTTGAGAACAATTTTAAAAGTAGTTCTGCTTCCTAGGATGTTTTTGTTCAGCTCACTAGTGTGAAAATTTGCAGAAGCTGGCAAGTGTCAGCCATTTTCTTACACCATCTGGTTGCTCCAGAGAAGGAAAATGGACTAATCTGTTAAGATTGGTTTTTGACCATCTTACTTTATAATTTTGTAATTATCTTGGCTGTCTCAAATTTGCTTTGTTTTCTTTGCTTTCATGCACTGGAATTGGCCTGACTTTTTAAATGGCTCTTCCTTTTTGAAGGCAGGCGTGTTTCCTTGTCTCTGGATTTCTGGGACTTGTTCCTCCTGAATTACCAAAGCTAATTGCAAGTGGCTCCAGAATTGCTTTGGCTAGTTCCTGGTTCCTTCTGTGAAGAAATTTCTCTGGACTTCATCAGCTTGAACTTCCATGTTCTCTATGCACTTAGCCCTCCCCAGGGCTTATAGACTTCCTTAACTTTTGTTGTGGCTGCTTAGACATACTTTCCATTATTTGTCCAGGTTTGGTTCCAGCTCCTGAGATAGCCGTGATAGTCTCTTCCTGTGGTTCTTGGCTTCCTGCTGCAGTGGGAGCAGCACTTTACCTTTGCACATTTCATGTACCTTTTTTCCTCAGCAACTGCCAGCTTTTCTGTATTCTGCTTGACTTTCCCTAGAGACATAGAGTTCCTGGCTCCCAGTCCCCAGCATGCACTTAAGCCTGTTTATTGTTTTTGTTACTACTCTTAGCTTTTTTTCCACATTTAGAGTACTTTCATCTTCCAGATCATAGGTAAGTGTAATTGGTCATTGAGAAGATCCTGCTTCATGGCTGTGATTGCCTAGGTTTTGTTTCTATGGCTTACTTTGATGGTCAATCTACCCGGCATAAGAAAATCCACTCTTGCACAGGAATGGATTTCTTTTTTACCCTCTGAGGCCTTGTTAGATTAATTCAGGTCATTTGTGTTGTGGTCAGGAGTATCTCATATGGCTTTTGTGAATGATTTATGGGAAGAAATAGAAAAAAATAAGGAAAGCACTGACAACTACCCTTATGTTGTGTTTTTCTCTTCTCTAGTTTACTGACCAGCATCACTTCTATCTGGCTCTAGACAATCAGATGATTGTGGAGATGCTCAAGACTGAGCTGGCTTACCTCACTTCTTGCTGGAGGATGACAGGGAGACCAACCTTGACATTTCCCATCACCCACACAATGCTTGGTAAACTTAATTTTCTCTGTTTCAAGCTGAGTAGATTACTGCAGGAGAGTAGGATGGACTTGGTTTGAGAGGAGACAGGTAGCAGGACTTCTAACATCAGAAGTACAGTTTAATTTTCTCAAGTGTATGCTAAATTTCAATGACATGGTAATACTCGATTTTGGTTTTACTCCCTCTTCATATGCTTCCATCACCCCATCATCTCCATGCTATTTCTGTCTAAAGAGATTTCATAGAAATCCCTTTGGAACTTGTCTTGAGCGGGTTGGTGTTTGTCTTTAGAACTTGTCTAGGGGTTGTGTTTTGTTTCTTTGTCTGGGATTTTTGAATAAGCTAATACTGATAGCAGTTGTGGGTTCTGCTTTAAATTTGCCTGATTTACATTGTAGACAATACCCAGTAATTCACTGTATTTGGATATGATAATTTAAGAATGTGAACTTCAATTCTTCCATTATTCTTTTTTAGTTGATGATGGTACTGACATTCATCCAGCAGTTCTTGCTACAATAAGAAAATTAGAAGATGGTTATTTTGGAGGTGCAAGGTAATCTCAGAATCTCCAAGCTATTATCTCCATGATTTTTTAAATAAAATCCTGTAAAAGTCTCAGTTTTGAACTTGTGGTAGTGCACAGATTTTGTACCAGAATTCTGCAGAGAAGGAAGTTTCAGCTTTAATTATTATGTGGCAATCCAGTGGTAGCTGGACCTCAGGTGTAATGGAGAAGATCTGTCTCCCAAAAAGTGTACCATCACCGGCTGCCATTAATGGGTAAAGAAAGCAAACATCAGATCTTTGGAAATATGCGATCTCGACTCTGGCTGGGCATCTGTTATTAAAAAGTAAATTATTTGCACATGATTTAAACATTGATTGCATGTAGTACTTGTAAGCTGGTGTGTTCCATTCATGTATGTGTAAAATATGATGCCGCAGTACCTCCCTATTCTTTTTCTACTTGCCCTCTCAATCAGTATCTTCCTTTTACAATCAAATATTGTCCTGGTTTAACTCCAGTCAACAACTCAGCCCCACACGGCCACTCACCCACCCTCCCATTAGTGGGATCGGGGAGAGAATTGGAAGAATACAAGTGAGAAAACTCCTGGGCTGCAATAAAGAGAGTTTAGTAATAGAGCAAAAACCACACATGCAGGCAAAGCAAAATGGGAAATTCATTCACCACTTTCCATGGGCAGGCATCTTCAACCATCTTCAGGAAAGCTGGCCTCCATTAAATGTAACTGTGGCTTGGGAAGACAAACCCCTGTATCCCTGAATATCTTCTCCTTCATCATTCTGCCCCCAGCTTTATATGCTGAGCATGACACCCTGTGGTGTGGAATGTCCCTGTGGTCAGCAGGGGCAGCTGTCCAGCTGTGTCCCCTCCCAGCTCCTTGAGCACCCCCAGCCTGTGCTGGTGGGGTGAGGCGAGAAGCAGAAAAGGCAGGGCTGTGTAAGCCCTGCTTAACGGTAACTGATAGATCCCTGTGTTATCAGCAGTTTCCAGCACAAATCCAAAGCATAGCCCCATCATTAACTCATTCCTAAACCCAGCAGAGGTGGTTTGGCAGCCTCCAGCTCTGTGAAAAGACACTGCCCTTCATGGGGCCTTCTCAGCCCCAGTTTCTTACACATTATCCTTGGAGCTCAGGTCTTTGTTCAGAGTCTCTCTTCATATGAACATACAACACTCTGCATAATTAGGCTTTGAGTTACGCCTGTTACCATAACACAGTTAAAATCAATTAGTACCTGGAGCAGTAAGTACCCAGCTGGATCTGCAACTGTTGTTTTTATTTTTCAGTGTCAGTTTCTGTGGCTTTACAGTTAGCAAAGGGGGATTGAACAGTAGGTTTCATAAATTTTGGAGAAGTTGTTGAAAGCTAAGTGAGCATTAATCAGTGTCAGAATGGTGGATGTTAATGCTCTGTCCCCTTTTGCAGGGTGAAGATAGGCAAGCTCTCAGAATTTCTTACCACCTCTTTTCATACATACCTGAGCTTCCTGGATCCAGACTGTGACCTAAAACTGTTTGATGACCGTAATGACGACTGTAATAGTCCTGACAGTGAATATGGAGACTACCCAGCAGATTTCTGTGAAAAAGGTAGTAGTGTTTTTTCACTTGGTATTTTCTTTGTCAGTTTTATCAGCAGAGCCTGGGTCTGCCTATAGTGCAGAGTCTGTTCTGTGCACAGCTGATGGTCATTTGGTTTTCTTGTGCATCCACATGAGGACAGGACATGCACGAATCAGTTTGGAGAATGAATTCATGTGTGTTCTTCCTGCATTTGTAGTATGGCATGGGCTGGCAAGTGCTACAGCAAAGCTGAGTCTGGAGAGTCAGGAGGTGGGAAGGTGTGGAAGAGGTTAGCGGGAAGAGGACTGTGAGAAGTCTTGGACAAGAACTTGTGTGGAGGAGGTGATAGAGTCTTAGAACTATGTTGGAAGAGACTTGTACACACATTAAGTCCAGCTGTGTTCTATGATCCACTAGCAAGACAAACCGATTCCTTCAAAGGCAAAGCTAGCTTCTAAATCCGTTTTCAGTGTCAGAAACAATTTTTTTTCTTTTGTTTCCAATTTGTTTGGCTTAAAAATCTCTTCCTTGGACTATCCTTGCGTATTTGAGTGCCCTTATAAATAAAGCAAGAATATAGTGGTGTGTTTGAATGAGAAAGTGATGATGACAAATAGTAATTTTTACCTTTAAGAGAGGTAAAAAAAAACTAGTTTTTTTTTTTAATGTATGTTACACTAGATAGCCAGGATGAGCTGGATCAGTATATAAATGATGTCCTGCAGAGCACAGCATTGAAGTCGTATCTACCTCCAACTTCAAAGACAACGAGTCAACCACCTGTGTTCAGTGCAGACCATTCCACAGAAGAGATACTGTCAATAATGGCCAAGACAAAGGGCTTGGAAGTTCCAGGTATTGTTTTTTAGTGACAGTAATTTAAAAAAAAATGGTTTGGCTGCTATAAGGGGGTAAGTTCAAGTATTTAAAAATCATACCTTTTGACATACTTGTGCCACTAGTTCTCTCTGTGTCGAGAAGAAATAAGAAATTCCTTAAGAAATAAGAATGACTGAAGCTGTTGCTGTCATGTTCCCACTGTATCCCGTGTCATGGTGTATACACAGAAAACCTGCCGTGAAATGTAACATTTAATCAATGCTATGGACACTGCTACAGCTTCTTAGTTGGATAGAATTTTAGAACCCAATTTAGTTAATTAATTGTTTTGTCTTTGCTTGTATAAAGGCAGACAAAATGTGCTTCTTTATTTTAATAAAGTCGCTGTGAAATGAAATGTTTCCATACAAGAGAAGCATAAATATTCACATGTACTTTCTGAATTTGTAAGAGCAAATGGAGTAGAGAGGGAGCACAGTTTTTCTAATTATGCTACATTCCTGATAGCCTGATTGGAGGATATATATCAAAATAAGACTTTGGCTGAATTTGTAAATAAGTTCCAACATATGCATTGTTTTATATGTAGATACGTAGTATTCAGTGCCCTGGTCCATCCATGGAAGGCTTCCCCTAACTTTAGTGTAAATTAATAATTTCCAAGCTTTTGTTAGTCTTTTCCGCCATCTTACATGTGCCACATCATCTCACCCCCCATTGAATTCAGCATATGACGTTAACAGAGCATTAACCTGCATTTAGCGTTATAATTTTGATTATGGAACCTCAGCAGTTAGCCCATTTTCTCCACTCATTTCCTGTTGAAATGTTTAAAACACTTGGCAGGGTCAGGTCGTTTGGCTGCAGGATTTTGGAGTCATGGGCCAAATAAGAGGTATCAGTTGAACATGAGCCTTTGACATGCTGATCTCAGAAGCTCTTAGAGCAAACCTGCCAGGAGATAAGGTTCAGGACATGAGCTTGTCTCAGAGTTCCATGCAGAGCATCTCAGAAGCACTGACTCTGTATTTTTACTCTCAGAGATATTTCTGTTGTTTTTACAAGCTACTTCATGTTAGGTGTATTTGATTATCATGTTACTGAAACAAACTTCTTTTCTTTCTGTTCTGGTGACTTTGCTTTCCAGCTGTGTCTATGTCTCTTCCCACTAAAGTTCTGAACACACACCGGAAGTCTCTGAATCTTGTTGATAATCCTCATTTCTTTGAGACAAAGGTAAGATGTGGGAATTTTTATGCTGTTTGTGTTTTTAGGATGCAATGCTTGTGGCCTTTCCTTGTGTTTTCCTTCCAAACCCAATGCCAGGTCTCATTTTTCTTCACAGACAAGCCATGCTGTCTAAGGCACTCCCTTGTTTTGGAAATAATTTTTTTGGCTGGATGAAGGGTTTTTAGTCAAATAGACTCTATCAAGTGGAAAGTTTGTAATTGCATGTGCAAAACAGAAGAGATCATAATGGTTGCTTTATTTTTAAAAGCCAAAAGTTAAGTCATCATCTGTAGTTCTAGCTGAACACAGGGGGAAGGACGGGATGTTTGCAGCCTTTAAAGATGTTTTTCAAGAAATGCTATTTATAGTAATATGTGGACAAGAGGGAATGTGTGAATGTCCTTAAGGCATCAGCCAAATCCAATATCAAGGCATAAAGATGGAGTTGTGCCGGGCACTTGTTTTGTCTTGGTATATGTGACCAGCTGCTGAGAATGGCCAAAAGAGTTTGCATCCAGCCTCCTGAAGGATTCTGCTCTGCACAAGGCTCTGTCTGTGGAAATGGTATTTTAGGATTATATAAATTGCTGAAGAGCTAAACAAAACTTAAACAAAAACAATTAAACAAAATCTTATTTTCATCCAGGAATTCACCATGAAATTACATAATCTGATTAGTTATAATTTTACTTTCATAAGCTTGGAAAATTTATAATGGCAATATTTGCTTTCATGAAGCACCACTTATATATGGGTCAGAGATGGAACTCAAATAGCTCTTAATTATTTCAATGAAGGAAAGGATAGTATCTCTTTGCTTTTCTCTTTACAAGTAACATAAGATGACAGGAAAAGCATGCAGATTATTCCATTTCTTTGTTTTGTCAAAAAAAAAATAGATACAAGGTTCCATTCTGGGGGCTGTGTTTCTTGGGATTAGTCTCCTTTCTGTGCCTGCAGTACCCTGGCAAGAACTAAGTGATGTGTCTGTATTTCAAGTGCAGGGCTTTGTTGCAAGTCTATTGGGATTTTTAATGGGAAGTTTGAAGTTACAGGAAGTTACAGATCTGCTACTTTTATTAAGGTCACGTCTTTTGATTTTTCATCCGTCTTTGTTGTCAGGACTGTGAAAATGTTTTGCACTTATCTAAAGATGCTCATGGTGATGTGGATTGCAGGAAGCTTGTTGATCAGCTAAAGGAATGTCCAACACTCCATGATCAAGCAGATATCTTGTATATCTTGCATATACTCAAGTAAGTTGCCTGAGTATGAACTTAAACATCTCTTAAGTTTGGTCTCAGCTATCTGATGATTCTTGTGCAAAAGGCTTCCACTGTTCAGGTTGTGTTTTGAGGAGACAGTGGAAATATTTTGTGCTTTAACAAGCATATTTTCAGTTAGTTTGATTACAGGAATTATTTGGATACACGAGAAGACTTGTGCAAATTTTAGTTGATTGGCACGCAGTTGCAAATACGTAAAGTCTCCAGGGCTCACAAATTAGATGCACAAATCCTTTCCATGAATGATAACATACCCTGCTGTATTTGTGGCACTCCATTTAAAGTTCACAAAGATTTGGTGTGATTTTCATATGCAAGAATGAAAGTGGAGGGAAAAATCATCTTGTCATTTTCAAACTTAAATGCAAAATGCAATTTTAATGAGTATTTTCTGTTTTACCTCTAATCCCTTTGCATATTTAAGTGTACAACTGGCTAAAATTCGGTACTTTTTAAAACATTCTTGGAAGCAGTCTAGACCCACCTGCTGGGGTTAGTAAACACCTGCTATTTAAATTGGTTTGATGGGAACAAAATGCAAAGACAAACAACAGAATCATCTTCTGAAGTGTGTTTATTGAGCTTTTTTTTTTTTCGTGTGCAGGACAATATTGCTGGAACCTGTTAGGCAGCTAGCTTTTGGTGCAAACATGTGTTAATCACAGATGGTCTTCCCGACTGCTACAAAGACTGCATTTTTGTTTATTTTAGTCTGTGTCCTGTGAGGACCTCTTCTTTGATCTTCTTGATTTCCCAAGCAAAATGTTTAGCCTCCTCTCTTAAAGAGTAAAGCAAATCCTATAAAAAATACGTTTTGATGTTTAACTGCATCTAACACCAGTAATTCATCAATGGAAACTGTTGGGCAGGCCGATGAACCTCTGGTGGACTCTTGTCAGTAGAAGTTGAAAAGTCATTCTGTGACACTTCAAAACATTACCAAAGAGAAGCCATAGTTCAGTGAATTTCAAAACCAGGAGAGGAACAGAAATCTCCTTTTCTTTTTTCAGTAATGGCATAAGCAACACAGAAGTTTAGTTAATAGCTAAAAAAGAGGAGAGGCTAAAAAATTCCTCTGAAGGCTCTGAAAAATGGGTGTAGTCTTCAGCAGTACTGAAGATCCTGTTGAATTCTGCTCTGAAAAAGCACTACATGGAATGTTCCTCCAGCAAACTTTCCGTGGGAGTGCTCAATTTAAAGTCTAGTGGGAAATCCTTCAGGTTGTTCCTTTTCAAGTCTCTGGCTCACAGCTGAGTGCTCAAATTAGTGTGAAAGTTCCTAGTATCAAGAGGATTTTGTCCACATATAATCAATCTGCGGTAAAGGCACAGATGTCCCATTTGGTATGGGACCAAACGTCACCAACGTGAGCGAGGCAGTCAAAATCCAACTGTGTGGTAAAGTTTAGCATCTTGCCTGATGACAATTACCTCCTGTTTGTTTTGTGGCAGAGGTGCTGACTGGGACACAGAGCTGGATGGACAGTATGGTGTCACTGTTCACTGCCTCCTCAATGAGCTCTACAGAAAGGCAGGCCTCAATCAGGAATGGGGCTTAATCCGTTACATTTCTGGCATACTCAAAAAGAGAGTTGAAGTCCTGGCTGAGGTATGAAATACAAATAATCTTGGTTCAACTTCCTGCCTGGGAACAGAGATAAAAGTACCAGTTTGCTGTTGGGGTTTGTGCTTGCCCATCTTCTGGTTTTACTTTACAACACACACAGTGCAGCATTTTTAATTAAATAATGGTTGTTTTTCTGATCTAGAGTCTTACTACATCTTTATCTTTTATCTGTTCTGCAAATTGTGCTAATGCTGGCATGGACTGAGAATGTCACACTGTTAATAGTTGTGAAAGCTTCATTTCATTTCTGTTAAATGGAGAAGCTTAATTGTGTGCTTTGAAAGCTGCAGTTGTCACTGGTAATTGTCTATTGCTGTTGTGATGGTATGAACACTTTCAGAGTTTTGCTATGTCAGGGTGCTAGTGATGACAAAAAACATGTTCTGCCCATTTCCATCCCCTTGGGTGGACAGTCTGCCTTGTGAATGGATGTTTGGAACCATTTAAATATCCATGACTATTAAGTGGTAACAAGAAAAATCCACTGTTAAGAGTACAGATTTTGATCATTACTAAAAGGTTTCCTGTCTAATATCCTGAAAGTTTAGAGTTTGTTTAATCTTCTAGTAATTCCTTGCATATTTCTGGGGAGCTCTTTCTGTAATTCCTGGCCATTTCAAGGCTCTCTGTCACATCTAGGATGCCTTATTTTAGTGACAGTCCTGTCTGTGGGGACCAGTTTGTTCATTAAGCACAGAACTTCCCTTCTCAAGACATCATGGATGAGCAGTACAGACATGCTCACAAAAAGCCATGTATGTTAAGCTGAGAAGGTATTGACAAAGAACTGGGGAGGAGGAGAATAGGGATGATCTATTTTCTTCCATGTTAAGGGAGTGAAAATAGACTCTTCAAAATCAGAGGAACACTGCTCTATGATGTTTCTTGATTCAGGATACTAAAACAGGTAAGCTGAACACACACATTTAAAGGAGGTCGATATAAAAGAGTGAACGCTATGATACTGGGGACAGTACCTATTCCAGAATGTGTCAGGAATGTGATGCGGTGTGCTGGGTGTTTATTTTAGGAGATGTATTAGTACACAGGATTTTTTAAACTAATGCTGCCAAACTTTTAATTGATTAAAATATGGTTGTCTTAAATAAAGAACCAAAGTTTATCATATGATAAAGGATGAAAGCCTTTGTTGATCTGCCAGCCCCACCTGAGTTCCTAATCTAATCATTCTGCTGCTGATTTCACTGAGCAGGCAAACAGGCCACTTTCAACCTGGACAAACTCTCATAGCCCTGTTGACCTCAGGAGATCTTCAGAAACTATTTAACAGCATTCTGCTGGATTTTCATGTCTGATAATTAATAGAAATGCATTTAAAAATTGTTAAAGAAGTTAATTTAATGCACTTGCACATGACTCAGAGAAAGCTCTCTTGCTTTTTGTCCCCTAATGATAGGCATGCACAGACCTTCTGTCACACCACAAGCAACTTACAGTGGGCCTGCCACCAGAACCCCGTGAGAAAATCATTACCACGTAAGTTGGAACTCTGCCTCAGGCACAGCCTGCCCTTCATCTTCCTGCGGGTACCATTCTGCTGCTATTAGCTTCTTTTAAACCTTACTCCTTGCCCTCAAAAGCATTTGCAACCACCCAGGTAGAAATGTAGGCGCCTTTGTTCTGGGTGATTTGATGCCAGTCCTTGTTCAAGAATTTAATAGGTGGTTGTGCTGAGTCACTGCTCCCCATGGTTTGTCTTCTTGCAGCCCACTGCCACCTGAGGAGCTCACAGATCTCATTTATGAAGCCAGTGGCCAAGACATCAGTATTGCAGTCCTGACACAGGTATGCAGCCTGTGCAAAGAGGCTTCTTGGACTGTGCCCAGTGCTGTGCCAGTGTTTGCTCTGAGACTTGCTTCAAAGCCATGAAGACCCACTCTGATGGGTGCCTTTATGGACTTGTCCTTACAGGAGATAATTATGTACTTGGCCATGTACGTCCGGTCACAGCCCAGCCTTTTTGTGGAGATGCTCAGGCTCCGCATTGGTCTGATAATCCAGGTGATGGCCACCGAGCTGGCACGAAGTCTGAAATGCTCAGGTAGGAGGCTTTTTATTGTAAGGGTACTTGTGGTATTATCATTTCCCCTTCACCCTTTGTGCTTGATCTTCTCAGTTATGTGAGAAATCAGTATTTATTTATAAGACATTAAATCCTTTTATTAACCTTCTAGTTCATATGTACAGTTACAAGCCTTGAAAATTACTTTTTTTGGATTTAATGAAAGATTTCTCTTCCCCCAGCATCCAGTTATTCAAAGAATATCAGAGGACATTTTTTACAGAATAACTCTGTCTCTGGAATTTAGATCCTCGTGTCATCTGCTGTTGGGAGATGGCTGTAATATCTTTCCAAGTGATCTTGTTCTATAACGGATCAACTGCTTTCTCATCATGAGCTTCAGTGAAATTTTGCATAAGCTATAAAATAATAAAGATGAATGCAAATAGTGGTTTTTCCATGGAGTGTTTGTTGTTTAGTCCTGAGATATATTTTCCTTGAAATGTGACTACCTATTAATTTTTTTGAAGGAAGGACTAGCCAAAGAGTTAAATGTGATTGGACTTCATTCACAGTTTCCTTAGCTGGCTTTATAGCTTGTTGTCTTCACAGAGACATTTGTCATTTTGTTCTATTTTGTTTAACTAGGTGAAGAAGCTTCAGAAAGCTTAATGAATCTAAGCCCCTTTGATATGAAAAGTCTCCTACATCATATTCTCAGTGGGAAAGAGTTTGGAGTGGAAAGAAGCTGTAAGTTGTTCCCTTTTAAATGTTAAGTTAGATTGTCTTATAAGTGGGGATCTGTTCTTTCTGCATGTAAAATAAAGTTATAGGTAATGTATTAATCATGGGTGACCAGTACATGTGTATGTCTGCTGTGAAAGAAACAAAACACATATGATGGAAGCTATCCTGAACTGAAATAAGATTGTATCAAGTGTTCAGGAATATGAATGCAAACTTTTAAAATGAAGAAATTTTCTGGAACCGGAACAAAAGCCATTAAAAGGTCATATCTAACCTACCTTCAAGAAGCATGGCTTTGAGGCCCATGTATTCCTAACTGGCACATCAGCTGTCTCCTGGACTCATTGCAATTCTGACTAAATTTACAATTGTTCACTGTCTTGGAAAATCAGTTTCTGATATCCAAGAATGAATTTAGGCCCCTTACTTGATACAGTCAGGTTTGAACTCTTGATGTGGTTCTGTGAAAGGATACTGTCACAAAGAGCATTGGACATTTCTGAAATGGTTTATGTTTAACTTCTTAGATACAATTTCCTCTGTTTTTCTACCCCTGGAATGTTAAAAATGTCCATTTGCTTCTTCAGTGCGACCTGTAGATTCCTCTTCATCCAGCCCTGCAATTTCTATTCATGAGATGGGGCATTCTGGAGCAACCAAAACAGAAAGAAGTGGTATTACTAAATTGAAGAGTGAGATGAAGCAGGTGAGGGCTTTTTGTCAGTGCTCATTAGAAAGTACAGCTGTTCTGGAACTGTGTTACGTTAGGTTTTATTCTTGCTAAATTACAGAAATTTTCAAAGTTGCTTTGATTTTAAAACTGATCACTAAACAGAAGGCTAAATTAAGAGATGTTTCCTCCAGAAATGTTCTTCCTCTTCTGGTCTTGTTTCACATGCTAAGTGTAGAAGAACTTGAACAAACTGTAATGTATTCATGACATCCACTGTAAAAACAGCTCTTCTAACATATTTAGCTAAGAAAAAGCCAGATGTACAAAGAGAAGCTTTTATGCAGTGTTCATTCTTGTACTTGGCCCAAGTTGCAAAACTGGACCACATGCCTTTTGGAAAAGATACGTGTAGAAAAGGAATCTTGTTTTGTTTTCTTCTGGTTCTATTTCTTCAGGAATGGAGGATGATTACAGCTAGAATTCATACATATATATTCAAGTTCAATGCTTCAATTTCAACTGAGTATATGGAGAGATCACAGAAAACACAACCAAAATACTCTGGATGAATGTGACTGATGGTTTCATTATGAGTGGTTTGATTTCTCTATTTTGTGTCTATTAGTAATTTTCTTTTGCTTTAAATAAATAGGAAGTTAGTGGTCAAATAAAATACATTTGTAAGAATGGTTCTATTTTTCCTCATGGATTATTCAAACTAGGGAGAAGGCTCCAAGAGACCTCTTTGCAGCCTTGCAATATGTAAAGGAGGCATAAAGGAAAGATGAAGAGATGCTTTTTGCCAAGGCCTGTAGTGACAGGGTTAGGGGCAACAATTTTAAACTGAAAGTATGGGTTTAGATTAGATAGAAGGAGACTTTTTTTACGATGAACGGGGAGAGGCAGTGGAACAGGTTGCCCAGGGAAGTTGTGGCTGCCCTGTCCCTGTATAAGGATGTATAAGGTCAGATTGGATGGGGCTTTGAGCAGCCTCATGTAAGGAAATACTTGATGTTTTTCTTTGATTGAAGAAACAGATTAAATAAGTCTTCAGAAAGGAGTGGCATTTTTACATGGTCTTAACATGAAGCATTTGCTGGTGGCAATAAAGATTGATTCATGATTCTTCATGGGACATGGTAAGGCAGGGAAGCAGAGACCTTGAGGAACACATGATGTCTCTTGGGAGACCTGGATGCTGTGTCTGAGCTGTGCCACTGCCAGAGCATCACCGTGGATGAGGGGGAGGCTGGGAAGGTGCTGCTTACTGTGCTTCACTGGCCCTGAGGTGGCCTCGGAGGTCAGTCAGAGCAGGGCTCCCAGTCAGATGGTGTCAGGATTAGGGGCCTTTCCAGGAAGGAGGAGGGACAAGGCACTAGATGGCAGCATTATTTTGTTTGAAATACAGAGCCTGGCCTGGGCTGGAATACTTGGACCTCTTGACGTTAGAAACATAGTTCCTTTGTTGCTTTCACATTCCGTGGAAACTTGGTGTTTTGCACAGAGGAGGAGTTGGCCGAGTTTATTTTTGTACCCCCGCCCCTTTGACTTTCCTGCTGCTTCCTGCCACAGGTCACTGCATTCTCTGAATAATTGACTAGCAGCTAATGTAATGTCATTTTGGCAGGGGGTTGGGTGGGGTGGTGCAGGATACGCTTTGTTGTTACGAGCAGTATTTCAAATAGTTGTACTAGCATCTCTGGAGTGTTGAACAACTGCAGCTCCCTCTTTTGTGACTGTTCTTTCTTGAGTGCGAACCATTACCACTGAATCTGAAGGCATGGTTTGAGGTGGGCAGTTTCAGAAAAGTGCTTGAAGTCTGAGGTGCTGCATCCACATTTCCACATAAAGTTGCCTCGCAGCTTTTTGTTTAGTGCTGCCCATCCAGCTGGCAGCCTGCTCTCTCTCCAGCAAGGTGACCTTCTCATGCAAAGAGAAGCTGGTGGCATTGCAACAAATGGGGAATGGAAGCAGGGAGCTCAGTTTTTACCTTGGCCCTGAGCCACAGGGAAGCTTTTGCATGCATCTAAAACTGGTGGTTTGTGCTGGCCGTGCTGGGAGCTCTGAGGGTGGCATGGGCTGCCAAACAGGCTCCTGGCATGGCGGGCTCTGCCTCATGGTGACCCTGGGAATGAGCAGCAGCTGCCCTGGTGTCAGCTGAAGGGCAACACTGCAAGAGGCATGGGATTTCTGCAGTTTTTTCCTGAGTACCTGAGGTTATTCCACATTTCTTGTCTTTGCACCATTGTGTTACCTAATCTTGTCTGTGTTCTCTTCTCCTGTCTGGCTGACGTTGGTGTCTGATTTTGTTTCCTAGTTCTTTCACGAGGGGCACTCCATGTCCAGCAGCATGTTTGCTTCCATGGTAAAACACCATCTGTAGCTCTGCACCTGCTCTTCACCCTGTGTGTGTTTGTGGGCACGGATTGTGGCTCTAGACACCTCCTCTGTCTTCTCCTGCCTAAAGCCTTGTTTACAAATTCTACCTCTTTGTCTTGTCTCCATTGGGAACCAATTCTCATTAGTAATGTCCTAATAGAAGGTGTCTCACGCATTTAGAGCCACTTAGTTCTTCTGAAGCTTAAGCAGCTGTAGCAGATAAAGTACTCTAGCAGATTTAGCTACTTGATAGTGGATTGTTACAGGTGTCTTCAGCATGTAAAAGTAATGTAGTGTTGAAAAATGCAGACAGCCTCTACACAGTGAGGAACCCAGAATAGCTTCAAGTTGCTGAAGGGCTTGCATGGGTATCTCTTCAAGAAGTCATCTTCTTTCAAGGCAGAGAATTGTATCTCTTCTTAAGCCCTCACCTTCTGCATCTTTTGACTTACTGTCAATGTCACACCTCCCAAATGCCCTAAAAACACAGCTACAGAGCAGGAAGTTCTGTTTGTCGCGGTCAGTTTGCAGTGGAAAGGAACAGCATTGGAACATCAAAGGAGCACCACGTGTGCCTCCTGGACACTAGTAGCAGTGGAAATGGACTCTTTGCTGGGGATTTTTTTGCAGAACTTGGCTGTGTAGAGTCTATGAGCCTGTGCTTTCCAAACATGCAGTTTGCAGTCATTTTCCTCCTTCCCCATTACATTGCTCAGGTGGCTTCTTACTTGGAGGTAAGGGGATTTAAGATGGCACTTTCAGTGAAGTCCTTCCTGGGCTGAAAGTAAGAGGTATCAGAAAGGAAGGAGAACACAGAAAAGCAGTCTCTGGGAATGCAGGAATGGGCAGACTGCGTGTATGGAAATCGCAACAGGAATTTGGTGGTATTGCCCTAGCTTTGAAAATTATTGGCTGCCTAATTTAGTGTCCAGACCTGGTAGAGTAAAATAATAGAGCAACAAAGGAAACAACACTAATACTTACAACAAAGCAGGTGTGATGATTTCGTGGCTTCATTAAGTCAATTTTTAGTCTAACTTCTTTAATGGAGCTTTTGCATGAGGGCCTCTCTTGCTAGACTTATGAACCCTTTGATACTTTTACAACTCCAAGCCCCATGTCAAAGTGAATCGGACCTGCCTGCAGATCCCCCCACCTTGCACACCAGTGACACTGCCCTGGAAGCAGCTGGTGCTTGTTCAAATAGTCAGGTGTTGCATTAAACCAAGCAGTGAGGTTCACTGCGTTATGCCATGTTGAAGTGCTTGCCTGTTTTGTTGAGAAATGATGGAAGTACTTGAGAAATGAAGCTTGTTGCAAAGGAGAGATGAGGATGAACGATCAATCCCACTCCATCATCCTGTATGACACTGAGGCTTGTATTTTTTCCCTGGTTCTGAGGTAGCATTATAACAGAAATGTATTGGCCAGGAGTAGCACTTGGGGTGGTAGAAAGCAACTAACCAAAGCTTTAATGTCCTTACAGAGGGGCAGTACTCCATCATCTCCCACCAGTACTTCTCCAACTGGCTCCAGCGGAGACATGAGCTGGGGGGACAGAAAAGGGCAGTGGCTGCGCAGGAGGAGGCTTGATGGTGCTATTAACAGAGTTCCTGTTGGCTTTTATGAGAAAGTGTGGAAAATCCTTCAGAAGGTAAGCTGACTGCTGTGGAGGAAGCAAGCAAGCTGTAACCTGGGGAGGTGGTGGTCCAGGGGTGGAAGTTGGTCGATAGGTGGAAACCAGAGTCACTGGTAGAAAGGTTTCTCTTGAACATAGAAGGGCTCCATTAACACAAGTTCATGTGTTTCTTTGAAAGCGTGTTTTTCTCTGAAACCACCAATGCTGAATTTTGGCTAAATGATTCTGTTCCACCACTGCCTGTTGTGTATCCCCTGGCCTTAATGCACATTGTCAGTGCACCTAAAGGGCTCTGCAGTGCAATGCAGTTCTGTGCTCCAGGTCAGAAAGGCTGTGAGAAATGAAGCAGAAAACTGCTCTAACTCTTCCAGAACGTTTCGAGACCTCTTGCTGGCTCTTCTGAGCTGTATGGCATTCTTAACCCTTTTTTGTTTGTTACTTTGGCTTTAAGTGAAAAGTAAGTCCTTGCCAGCACCTTGGATATCATGGGTATGGAAATGTAAAAAAAAAAAAAGCAACTCTCCAGGAAGAAGGAGAGAGGAACTACAAATTTTAACTTAGTTGAAAATGATTATGTTATGCACCTGTTTTTCTGCTTTGCTCTATACAGGCCAGCATCTGGCACTTTGCAGCACTGAGCTGTTCATGCTTGCTTAGTTGAGAAAAGAGTGCATCACCAATTTAGGCTCGTTTGTCCTTCTAAAATCCCTTACACTGAAGCTGTTAGTGTTGATGTCAGCCAAGACAAATCATATATGACCTCTTGGCTATTTACTAATAGGATCTTCCAGTCAAGTGAGGATCACTTCTGACCTAATGTAATGGCTGGGAGTAATTGTATGGATTTTTCTGGCTACTAAAATGAATTGTGCTTGTCTTCACTATTTCATTCTTAAAATCTCTTTGGACTATTTGTAAAATCTGTTTCCTCTTCTTGGTGTGTTTCTATTCTATATCTCACATACCCAATGTGTCCCTCCTTAACCTGCCTTTTCACCATTTAGGTTTTGTCGCAGTTTTCTTTATACCGCTTGTTATTTCTCTCGCCCAGTGGTTGACGTCCTGATGTGTGGTGTCCTGGATCTGAAACACATAACTAAATGTTGTTCTAGCAAAAATGAAAAAAAGATTCTTGCTTTTGTGGTCTGCTGTCTTGCCTTTGTGTCATCTTTTATTTCCAGATCCCTTTCAGAAGAATGCTCCTATCGATTTGTTTCCCTCCTTTGTGTGTCTTTGCTGTAGTGGCTCCTGAAGTGCTCTGCTTCATTAGCTGGGCTGGAGCACAGCGTGCTCTGATGTGTCATGTCAGGCTATTTCTAATCCTTGCCAGTTACATAATAACTTATTCAAGAAGGATAAAATAATATTTTTGAACATGGCTTTTTGTGTCATTTGGGGGTTTTTGCCTTTTTTTTTTCCTAACTGAAAGTTGTTACATATTGGCTTAGAGCAGAGAACCCTCAGATTGACTTGCAAGAACTATAATTTCTGTTTACTCTTGAAATGTTTCAGTGCCATGGTCTGTCCATTGATGGGTATGTCCTTCCTTCTTCAACCACCAGAGAGGTACAGTAAAATGCCCGTGATTTCCTAGCTGCATGTCTGAATGCTTGGTTTGACAGTGTAAGATGCAGCAGGGCCTCTGTTACCAGATCCTTGGGTTTACTTTTAGAACATCTGGACCTTCCCCCAGCACCTCTGCCAGCTTTCCTGGATCTGTACAGGTGAATTCCTGCTAGGGAGGAGACTTGTGACAGGTTTTCCCTTTGCTGAGCCTGCCTTCTGCAGCCTCACTATCCCCCTGTGCCCACTGGGAGGCTCCAGAGAGGGTGGCTGACAGCAGCCCTTGGTGGGGAAGGTGGGACAGCACAGACTTACTGGAATAAAGCAGACATATTGCTTGCCATTTTTTTTTTTGATATGCTGCAACAGCAGTCAGTGTATTTTGGCTTCGCAGTCTCAAAAGTAAATAGTGGTTAAGGATGATGGTTTCTAACCAAAGCTTTGGCTCTTTAAATCCATAATGTTTTCTTGGATTTTTTTTCTTAGCTGGATTCTGTCTTTAGGTGCTCTGGCAAATCTTGAATTCACATCTATAAAACAAACTCTTGTGAATATAGTAATCCATCAGTGCAAGAGTGGTGCTTGTGTGCCCAAGACTGTTTACCTGACTGTGTCCCTCAGATGTCTCTGGCTTCCTTCTTTTCTGAGAAACTGTGGTAACAGCTGAAGAGAGGAGCTGGAATTGTCTGCCAAATTGATATGTTGGGGTTTGTGGGAGAGGTGGGTTTCAGAAAGGAGATCTTTATTTATCCCCATTGTGTAGATAAAGAGACTTCTATTTTTAGCCTGTCAGACCTGGATAGTATCTAATTTTGCTGTTTAAAGCAATTGAATAAAATAAACACAAACTTCTTAAGGCAGCATAACATTCACAGAGCTATGCCAGTGCAAATCAAGCTGCTCTGCAAACAGAATAGTGATATTCCACACGGCAAAGCTCAGGGGTTATTTAAAAATCACCCCTGTAAGCAGGTGGTTGTTTTTAAAACTCAGCAGTAAGTTTGGCTTTGCAACCCACCTGCAATGCCAGAAAGAGGTGTACAAGGCAGAGTGTGCGAGACCATAGCCTGAGGAGCAGAGAGTTACTGTGCCAGCTGAGCATCAGCAGCACTGTTAGGGGAGTGAGCTGTGTGTGTGATGGGTTGCAGGGCTGGAGCAGGCTTCTGGACGTTGTGTAACTGTTTGCAGAATCAGGTCTAGCGACATGAAAACTTTCTGTAAGTGCTAAAGCTGCGCAAACATTTTGTTCACTTCAGTCAGTCTGCCCCCACGTGCGGAGAGGAGCATATGTTTCAGTGCTTGCAGGAGTGAGGAGCTAGTCTTTTGGATTTGTCAGTTTGTCTTTCCATTTCCACTCAAACTTGCCAGATGACCCCGTGCGAAATCAAGTTTGCAGTGCACGTGGAGTCGGTGCTGAACCATGTCCCCCAGCCCGAGTACAGGCAGCTCCTGGTGGAAGCTATTCTTGTCCTGACGTTCCTCTCCGACATCGAGGTGAACAGCATCGGGGGCATTATCCACGTGGACAGGATCGTGCACATGGCCAATGACCTGTTTCTGCAGGAGCTGGTGAGCTCAAAGGGCAGTGGGGAAAAGCCTCCTCCTTTCAAAATTATCCCCTGCTTTTTTTAATGTGTGTGATGAACTTGATTTTGTCCTCTTTCTCCTACAAAGACAGACCAAATCATTTAAGTATCTTCTGGAAATATATTTGGGAAAACTAATGTAAGAGTCATGGGAGATTTAAACGGAATAAAATTGTAGTGGCTAACAAGCTCTGAAGTACAAGGGTAGATGGAAGTGAAGTCCTGCTTTTATCAAGGTGTTACTATTACCAGTATTTGAGTAATCCCACCCATTCGCCCCAAAGGACAAAAATCCATGAAGTTATGTTTTTCATTTACTTGCACTGATCCAACTAAGTCATGTGGGCCCTATAGCAATCCTGATTAAGATTTTCATGAGAGGAAAGAGAATTGCTTTCGGTATTCAGCACAAATAAAAAATAACGATGTGGTGGGTTTTTTCCAATAAATAAGCCTACATGCCTAACTCGCTCTACTTCTTTGCTTGTGTCTTGACAGAAATCATTTGGAGCTACTGGTAGTATCTTGGAGAAAGACGCAGCCACAGGAATTTGCCACTTTTTTTATGACAGTGCTCCCAGCGGAGCCTATGGCACCATGACTTACCTAACAAAAGCCATAATTATTTATTTGCACGATTTCCTGCCCAGCACAGGCTGTGCAATGCAGTAAGTGATGCCTCACACAGGAGGGAAGGCTCAGAGGCTCTTCCTCCCCAGTTCCCTGTCACAAACCCCTTGGCTGGTTGCTGCCTGTGTGTGCCATGCACTCCCTCAACACTTGGCACTGCTGGGGACAGGGAGCTGGAATTTGGCCTGCTTTTAGGAGAGTGTGCAAGAAATAACAAATAATGAGGCTTATTCTGCCCAAAGTGCATAAATGTAATTCATATTAAATTAGCAAGAAATATACAGTTCTGCCAAGGGGAAAACAGATTACTCTATGGTGATCAAAAGGCATAATAAAACGAGGGAGCTGCATCTCAGGCACAGAGTCTCACAAATAAGGGAAGTGATGGAATTCATTAATTTTTCTCCTGCTGTGTGTAAATGTACATCATTGTGAATCACTAATGCACAGTGTGAAACATCCAAGGAAATATAAATTAGAGGAGTAAGAATACCTTGAAATAACGTGGTGATATTTTTTAATACACTTTTTTCCTGATTCTCTTCTTATTTGCACCTAGTCAGTGCAAGGCTAATGCCAGTAGGGACAAACATCCTACAATATCCACTAATTTGAGAGGATAGCCTCTGTCAGGAAGCCACATCTGTCTTTAATCTGAATAGCTTCCTTCCCTGCATCCCCAAGACTTTGGAGACAAACTCTCAAGACTCCAGCTTCTCCAGTGTGACAGACAGTTTTATGCCTGTAATCCTTTCCTCTGAATGGAGCAAGATAAACCTCTTCCACTAGAGCAGCCTTTCTAAGTCTCCAGATCATTTCCCTTGCAAACAGCCTCAGAATTAAGAATGGTATAATTGTGGCTTTTTCAGTGTAGCATGAGTTTATGGAAGGCTTTGATGTTTCTCTTTGTTTTGGGTTATGGTTTTTTTCCTTTTCTTTTTTTTTTTTCCTTTTCCATTTTTTCTTCTTTTCCTTCTTTTTAGTTTGAAGTCATACTGGTCTCATGTAATTAGGGGTTGGGCTGCCTGGAAATCTCCCTGCAGACAGTTCCCAGGTCAGTGCTGTCAATTGGAAGCTCTGAGGTGCTGCAGGGAGTAGGTGCATCCTGCATGGAAATGACTCCATGGCCATTTAAACTGAAAACAGAGGTTGCAGCCTCTAGAGAGGAAAACCATGCCTTACCCCAGGCACTCACTGGNGGGGGGGGAGGAGGGTTGGGTTTTTTTGTGACAATAGTGTGTGGTGCTTTTGAGAGTGAGGTTTTCATTTCCAGCAGAGATAATGTCCTGTCTCACTTGCCAGCTCTCATGGTCCTGGAAGGTCTGAGCTCCAAAGGCCATGAGACCCTGCCTGCTGTCCCTCTGCACAGTCACTGCTGCTGTAGCAGCGGCTGGGAACTGGCTCAAGGGAGTGTAGGTGTAGGAGGCCTTAGTGTGAGGTGATTTTGTGTTTTTCCAGAGACCAGAGGAGTTTGGTGGTCCAGAGGACCAGGAGCTCTGTGTTAACCACCATGGGAACCATGGGCCTGTGCAGGGGCAGTGACAGTTCAGGTACAATTAGCACTTGGGTGTGGAAGTTATTTTATTGGTGTGGTGTGTGTTTTGCAAGGGTTTGCCTTTGTTATTGTTTGGTTTGGGTTTTTAAACTTTTCATATGTATTGTGAGAGCTCACTTGGCTTGTTTCCCAGTAAAAGGAAGTAAAATCCATTGTCTAGTTTAAACAGATGTGACAGTACAGAGCATAAGCACAAGAGCAAGGTGATGGGTTTTTATTCTACCTTCTATCATACAAAAAGTAGTAGCAGTTATTTTTGCTTTTCTTCTTGAATCCTAAATTGAGAGAGATGCAAGATGACTTTTGCTCNGAAATATAAATTAGAGGAGTAAGAATACCTTGAAATAACGTGGTGATATTTTTTAATACACTTTTTTCCTGATTCTCTTCTTATTTGCACCTAGTCAGTGCAAGGCTAATGCCAGTAGGGACAAACATCCTACAATATCCACTAATTTGAGAGGATAGCCTCTGTCAGGAAGCCACATCTGTCTTTAATCTGAATAGCTTCCTTCCCTGCATCCCCAAGACTTTGGAGACAAACTCTCAAGACTCCAGCTTCTCCAGTGTGACAGACAGTTTTATGCCTGTAATCCTTTCCTCTGAATGGAGCAAGATAAACCTCTTCCACTAGAGCAGCCTTTCTAAGTCTCCAGATCATTTCCCTTGCAAACAGCCTCAGAATTAAGAATGGTATAATTGTGGCTTTTTCAGTGTAGCATGAGTTTATGGAAGGCTTTGATGTTTCTTTGTTTTGGGTTATGGTTTTTTTCCTTTTCTTTTTTTTTTCCTTTTCCATTTTTTCTTTTTCTTCTTTTTCTTCTTTTTAGTTTGAAGTCATACTGGTCTCATGTAATTAGGGGTTGGGCTGCCTGGAAATCTCCCTGCAGACAGTTCCCAGGTCAGTGCTGTCAATTGGAAGCTCTGAGGTGCTGCAGGGAGTAGGTGCATCCTGCATGGAAATGACTCCATGGCCATTTAAACTGAAAACAGAGGTTGCAGCCTCTAGAGAGGAAAACCATGCCTTACCCCAGGCACTCACTGGCTCTGGTTTTCCTTGTGCCTGTACTGCTGGCTTTGCCACCAGCCATATGTCAGCATCTGGCTCACAGCTTAAGAAAGTGGCAATAGCTTCAGCATCCCATGGCCACAGACAGGCTCCCTGAGTAGCACTGCTGCCATGGGAGCAGAAAGGATCAGAGTAATTCTGTCTTGCCAGGTAGAGGGGAAAAGAGCAGATAGGCCTGTAAAAATAAGTACTTTCTGAGCTCTATAAGCCTGATAAGCTGTTTGTGTGAGCCTCCCCTCTGTTCTTTCAAAACATAACCATGCCATTTGTATGGGATTTTTTTGTTGGTTATTTTTTTNCTGCTGTCATACAAAAAGTAGTAGCAGTTATTTTTGCTTTTCTTCTTGAATCCTAAATTGAGAGAGATGCAAGATGACTTTTGCTCAAACTTCTAATATTTTTTTTTTTTACCTACTGTATGAATTTGTTTTCAGAAACAAGAAGGCTGATGTTGGTTTTCCATGCAGCTGCATTGAAGTCTAAAGCAATGAAATGTGTGGCCTAACATACCTGGACACCCCTTAACGCTTCTTTGTTTTTAAATGGGAGTGTTACTGGTGTCTTTAATATCAAATTCACAATATGACCTAGGTTATGCTATATTCAGGATGACCACAATGAATTACCACATGGAATGCCGGCAATTGGAAAGCATTTATGTGGTAATTTGAAGAGTTTAGGCATCTGGTGGTGAAGGGTGGTAGTCAAACACAAGGCCAATGAAGGCAAACTTCGGTTACTTGCAGGGTCAGGCACAGCTGCACCTTGCTGCTGTGTTACTGCTCAGAGTGAAGAACCATTGCAGCTGGAGCGTTGCCTTGCAGTGCAAACCCAGTTATGCAAATAAGGTTCTACACAGACCCCCTGCTTTGCTGAGGATCCCCTCTGTGTGTGAGGCTGCTGCAAAGCAGAGCTGGCACTGGCAGTGGCCAGGGTGTGCTCCCAGATAAAATACAGGATGACTTTGCAATTTGTGCAGGGCTGAGCTAGTTGGCAGAGGCTCTCCTTGGCTGTGCAGCCTCCCAGGGGAGCCAGCAGAGGATGACACTGCCAGCTTGCAGTCCCTGGAAACTCATTTATGGAAAGAGGGCAGAGGTGAACAAATGTGTCCTTGTGCCTCAGAAACAAGTGCATTAGTGAATTAGAATAGACTCACCTGAGAGCTGCTCATGCCAGCCTGATGGGCCCTGCTGCCCCAAGCAGTTTGCAGCTCTGCGGTCAGGAGCACCTACACAGTGCTGGGGGCAGCCAGGTGTGCTGGGGACAAGCAAGGGGCTGGGGGGAGGAACTGGCAAAATGAGGATCTGTGTCCAGCTCAGAGCTCATACCACGTGCTGGCCCCAAACCTGCTGCCTCAGGCCAGTGTGCCCCCTGCTCTTGCTGTTGCCTTCTCCTGCTGCAGCAGGGATGTGGGTTTGTCAAATTAAATAGAGCAGAAGCACCACTGATCTCCCTCAGCTGCTGGTCCCACAGGTGACTGTGAAAGCTGAATGGGTGGAGCACAAAGTTTGTCTGGCTTCTCTTCTGCTAATTGTAGTCTCCTTTCTTGGGGAGAGTCCTGCTTATTCCTGGAAGGTGCAAGTGAGCCACACAGTCCTTAGCTGCCCTGCAAAGGGGCAGCCACTTTCTGTGGGGTAGTGAAACAGCTGCCCCACCCCATGTGGGCATGGGACACTGTGGGAATGTCTCCACCCCTCTGGCAGTAGCCAGGGCCTTGAGTGAAGCGGGAGCTTGAGTCAGTCCAAGTCCAACCTTGAGCACTTTTTGGAGTGGTCGGCAGGTAGGAGCAGAGTTGCCCAGGAAGCAGGAGAGAGATGCTACCAGTGGTGGCGTCTGTAGCTGTAGGGTGAGAGCTTGGCACTCGTCTGCAGGCTGATTCAGGTGGTGCTTAAAGGACTCCTCCCATCTGGAATATTAAGTAGCTGCTGCATAGAATCATGACTGGAAAAAGGGGATTGAGGATGGGGGTTTTAGAAGAGCTTCAGCTCAAACCGTTTGAATTCAACTACAAGCCGCAGGGCTTTTTCCCACTCCCAGTTTCAGTCTCAAGTGGCATTTATTTCCAGCATTAGATGTTTCACAGTTACTCCCCCTGCCACCCCCCTTCTCTCAGGGGTCAGGGGGCTCTTTGTGCCACCAGCAGTTGACAGGCTTTTTTGGCGCAATGATTCAGCTCCTCTCATCCCTCAGTCCTGCATCCCCAAAAGGCTCTCACTGCCTGCCAAGTGAACCTGTACTGCGACTGTACCTTGGCATCCCCTCTCCGGAAGTGATCCCTCAAGGCCAGTCCCCTTCAAGCCAGGCTTAGGAATGTGTCCTTAGTGGGGGACATCCACACTGGAGGCTGCCAGTCATCCTTCACAGCTCCTGTGTCTCATTATACAGCCTGGCTTTGTCCTCTTTACTGGGGCAGGTGGCAAAGGGGGGCTCCAGACCCGCAGTGTCCAGTTCTACCTTGTCACTTCACACCCACCATATGGAAGCCAACAGTGGGAAGCAAGATCCCATCACACAGCAGTGTTTGGCTATGTTAAGTGGAACCTTTTTGTCACTCCACTGGAATAAGGTGGGACTGATCATCACAGTGCATAGATCAGAAAAACTGCATGCTAAAAATATACATTATGTATTACCAATGCCATTAAAGTTTTACTGTAAATTTTGTTTGTACTATTAAAGATTTTTCTTTTCCCCTCCCCTAAGGCAGTAGAAATAAGTGTGTGCATGTTTGTTCACTCATCAGTGAAGTTACAAAATACTTCTGGAAAAGTGTTCTGTACTTAATAGCAGAAAATAAGACTGGAGAGAGACAACAGTGCCTTAAGCTTGGGCTGCTGTTACATTCTGGGATGATAAACTTGGAAGGGTGCTTTTTTTGTAATTATAACACTTCTATTAAATGAAACTGAGCTGCTTTACTTAGGTCATCTTGAGCTATTAAAATTTAAAGAAGGAGTAGGTTGGAACCTTTTCGTACCCGAAAAGCACTTTTATGTGCATTGGATTTACTGAGGCTGAATGAGGTAATACAGTTACCAAAAAGTTCCTGACCTGATGTTGCTTTCAGAGTGTAAGAAGCAAGAGAACTAGGTCCAGATCTCCTGACTTCTCCCCCTTGGGAATTGACAGGGTGGTACTGGCAGGAATGGGAATACGGACTTGCAGTCAGGGAAAGGAGATAGGAATGTGAGTACAGGACTCTTCCATCTTGCTGCCTTCCAGAAACTCAGTTTCAGAATTTCTCAGTTTCCTTTTCTTCGTAAAGAATTTATGTTTAACTATATCCAAGACTATTTAGATTTGATAGTATCAAAATATGTTTACTCTTGTGTTCTTACTCATCTCTCCACTTCATCTTCAGGAAGAGTGTTCTATGGTGATGGGGGCAGGGTCCCAAAACACAGGCAAAGAGACGCCGCACTCAGGCACTGCTCAGAAAGCAAAGCTTTATTCTGTGATCTGTCATGTGCTGCATTAACAGTGCATTCAGCCTGCATTAAGGTGACGGGTTATCATGGAATCACCGAATCCCAGAATGGGTCATGCTGGAAGAGACCACAGTGGATCATCTGGTCCAACCTCCGTGCTCAGACAGGGTCATCCCATAACACAAAGCACAGGACTGCATCCAGAAGGTTCTTGCATATCTCCAGTGAGGGAGACTCCACACCCTCTCTGGGCAATCTGTTCCAGTGCTCGGTCACTGCACAGGAAAGTTCTTCATCATTTTCAGGTGGGACTTCCTGTGCATCAGTCTCTGCCCATTGCCTCTTGTCCTATTGCTCAGCACCACTGTGAAGAGCCTGGCTCCATCTCAGAAAGGGTTGTGATTGTTTCATAGCTCCAAATCCCAACAAATGTGGGGAAAAGTAACCAGAGGCAAGAGGAAATCTAGTGCAAGTGTAAACACCTTTCAACCAAGGTCCTCTAAGTTGTGCCTGTAAACTTTTGGAAGGATAAGAGATTGACCTGGAATGATTTCATTCCTCTGCATCATGCAAAGAGCAAGATTAAATGCAGGACTACCCATTTTAACCAGATGCTTCTTCCCTGTTTTCCACCCTTGCAACGGACACCCCCCTAGCCAGCCTCTCCCGTGGCCATTCCATCGGGGTGGGTCTGATATGTTCCTTGTGGTTATCTCAGCTGTCACCAAGGACTGCTGACAGACACGATCCAAAGTCTCTCTTCCTACGCAGCTGTAGCCATGGCCTTGGCAATGTTCAGGGATCACATTGATGGGGGAGATGCCACCAAGAGGAGGGGGTGAATTGTAAGGTCCTGGCAGTGTGTGGCAGTGACACAGTAATACTGTAAGTGTGGGTTTTCATCTCCTCTGTCCCATTATTAGCAGGTACAGATCATCCAGGAAGGGCTAAATAAAGGCTTGCACAGTGACCCTATTGAGCAACCTTTTTATGACTAATGACAGCAAGCTGAGCTTCCAAGACAACCACAAGAAGTTCTGCCTTTTCATGAGGTTGCCTTTTTCTCCAGTCTATGAACAATGTGAAAGGCCTCTAAAAATTCATTGAAGTCAATGTGGCCATCTTTGTTGTAGTCTATGCTGAGGACTAACTTGTTGATGGAGTCATCCTGTACATCAATGCCCATGTGAGAAGTAAAGAGTCTCCATGTCTGGCTGAATTCCTCAAGAGAAATCAAACCTAAAGGAGACAGACAATAGATTGCTTTTTGCAGTGTTTCCCCTTCCTGCATAAACACACACATGCATGCTCCACTGCAACAAAGTTACCTGCTTACCATGGGCTAAGTGCTTCATGACTGAAGCACATTTTTACTTCAGGTAATGATTGAATGCTTTTGCCAGTGGAATTGAGAAAGCAGTAAAGAGCAAGACAGAGTTGAAGGGAGAAAAAGCCCACAAAAGAGTGAAGCCAATACTGGAGCTGGGGTGTGTGAGAATCTTCTCTTTAGGCTCCGTGCACTGTCCCTTATATGGTTGCAGCCTGACTGCTTAAAATAGTTTCCACTAAACTGGAGAAATTACATCACCTCTGGTTCCTCTATATTCAGAAGCCTTAAGGAGGAAACACAGTGGGGAAAAGATAACAGGTATAGGTTCCCTAGAGCTGACCCAGTGAAGTTACCTGGACTTACCTGAGTGATCTTTGTCAATAATGTTAAAGATGATCTCCAGATCCTTTCTGTATCTGCACAGTGTTTCCGCCAAAGCTGGCTGAGCCTGGTTTTGAAATCACGTACAAGAAGCTGTTTAGACCTTGGTTTGAGTTAATTTAAACAACAGAATATCTACCAGCCAATTTCCATTTTCCCAGTTTAACTTGTCAAGTGTTAAAATAAGTCTTTATGCTTGAGTTCTCTGGAATGACACTTCTGTGTCTTGCCCTGAGGAATAATCAGATAAAACCCATCACTTTCAGATGGCAGGGCAAGGAGGGAAAGGAGCCCTTCACACCTCCTACCTTCAGTAATTATTTGTGGAAATAATCTCGGATAATCTAGGGAAGATGGTGTAGACCATACAAAGCATTCACTGTACAGATGTGAATGGATCCTGCTGTTTAGGAAAACTATGGTGATACCTCCATACCAAAGCACTGTGCAGCCATTTGGTAACAACTGGGCTCTGTAGAAGTGACCTCAGATACCATTATAAACATCTAAAAGTCATCTAAAAGTGACTTCCTCCCACAGGGGCCTTAACTGCCTCTGGAGTTTATTTGAAAAGCTCATTTCAAGGAGTAAGGGTTGAGGGCTCTGGGCAGGATTTGTCACATCTCCTCAGCTCCGTTATCTAAACGCCCTCGAGAGCCAAGAGAAAGTAAGAAGCAGTTCTAGCATGTGATTCATCCAACCTATTTTAAGCATCTACCTTAGCAGGGAATGATGACTCGTACCCTAGCAGTGCTCATTTTCCTCCAGTGACTATAAAAGGAAGCTCAGCAACTAGTTCAGATATAGATGTCTACTTGAAGGGCCAAACCACTGTCTTGTGCTTCAATTTACACCAAAAGTTGTTCCTCCAAGAATTGCACGGAAGTGTTTTCCTCTTTACCTCTTTTATAGGTTGACCCATTTTCAAATCATAAAAACATGACATGAAGTCAACTTCTCCATCTGGGTTCATCTGTACTAACTGAGACCGCAGCATCCTCCAGGGCAATTCCAGCTGTAGGACAGACTCCATCACTGCAGCCCAGTCATTGACAGAAATCCTGCCTGCCAGAAGGAATCAGGTCATGGTTAAAAGTACAGGACATGGCACACATCAGTCACCAGCACAAAGGCTTACAAAACACGAGGATTTTCTCTGAACCCTGGGATAAAAGCCCTCATAACAAAGGAGCAGTGGGGTTGGACAAGGAATTTCCAGAGGTCCCTTCCAGCCACAAAGTTGTGGTGCTGTTATGATGTTCAGCATGTTTTAACACCTTTTGAGAAAGCCAGATTATGCCATGAAGAGTTTTATGCCACTGCAGGTTTCAGCTGAGCTGCAATTAGAGTGGCATGTGGCTGAAAGCTCAACCAGACAGAAATTTGTGAAACAGCTGTTCAGTGGCCAAAGAAACAACAACATCACATTATTGAATGCCCTTGTAAGGACGCAGTCTAGTGAGAAATCATCACAAGGAAAAGTTGTATTTGTGGCAGAAATCAACTTCTTGCTTCGACATAACTTAGCAGTGACTTTTCTTCAGCTGAGGGGTGAGTGTGTGTCTGCTGGAGGCACAGGCAGGCAACCTTCCTCAGATACCTCCCAGACTCAGAAGGAGACCAATTCCCTCCCACACCTGAGACCCCAGTTCCCTGTCTGACACATTCTTAAAACGCTCCTACATGAAGGTAGTGGTGTCCTTTAAGCTTCTGGAACTGGATTTGCCTGCTCAAACTCTCGACCCAATGGCAAACATAATTTCTTTATTTGCCCATGCCTTTCAGTTTTCCTTTTCCTACTTCAAGCTTCATCCCTTTAAGTTGTTTGGGGCTAAGCCCTTCCCAATGCCTGTCCTCTTCTGGGGTCATGAAGAACAAGGTCAACCAGCCTCTGCTGCCCTCAGCCTGACACTGGCAGGCAGGCAGGCCTCATCTCCATGGGGTTTGTCCCCCTCTGCCCCCCACACTCATGGAAGCTGTTTTCCCCAAAGTGGCAGCGGGACAGAGAGGAAGGCGTACCTGTGCCATTTACATCATATTCTGCAAAAGCACTGGTGAGTTCGGACCTGTGAGCATAAATCATCTCTCGTAAGGACTTTAAGGCGGATGATTCAATTGTACCTACCCTAGGAGGAAAAAAAGTCAGCAGATTATTAAAGGATTGAAATCCTCTAGCATTTTATGCTTTTCAACACTCATTATAAAATTCTTATATCCTTTAACATGTAGTATGTTTAGGGTCTAGTATGTTTAAGTAGGATGACCCAAAACGCACTAAAACACATAAGACAACAACCCCAAACCAAACAAAACCAACAACGCTCCATAAGAATAATCTGAGTTTATGAGATAACTGAGTTTATGCAGGTAATTCTAAGCTGCTTTCCTTTAGTAATCTGGCCACAGTACTAGGCATGGCAAAGCTGTGATGATAAAATTTTGAGACTCAATTCATAGCAGGATTTATCCAGATTACCACTGCAGCCTTATAGCAGACAGGTGGCAGGTCATTTATAAGTCCCTGACAATAGTCTGTTCTAACTGCTTACCTCACCTAATTACCTTTGGGAGTTTCTCAGGAAACCAAGTTAAGCACTTAAAACATGTTTTGTCTACTGTATTAATTTTTAAATTGTAAAATAGAAAACCAGTGAGAATCAAGGAAAATGGATGCCTATTGATTTATGCAGTCAAGCTCTAGATTTGTGGCAGGTACAGTCACACGTGAGGTGAGTCCCCGCTCCTTGCATGCAACACACAGCTTTACCTCTCCCGCAGATTCTGCCTGCGTGAGAACTTGCTGACCTGGTACTGCACAAACCGAGGGGTCAGCTCGGGATTCAGCTTGATGTAGGCGCCCCGGTTACTGCCCTCTTCGTAATAGTTAGAGGCAGAGAATATGGTGATAACCTGCCAGAGGAAACAAAGGAACTGGATTGGCCAGAACAGCTCCTCTTGACACTTATTTCTGAAACTGATCTGAGAAAAAAATCCAGGTTACAAAATTATGTGTCTTTCACCAAATTGCTCTTGCCTTTTGAGTCAAAGCTCTGGGCCTTTAGTTTTGACCTCTCAGACTTCAGAGAACAGTCAGATTTAACATGCTGTTTTAACAGAAACCTCTTTCTCAGAGAGACATGGTTTTCAGGATTCCTGTTGGCCTCCCAGTAGAGCATGTTCGAAAGCAGGGCCAGAAGAGAAATCAGTAAGTTAAAGGCTTCTAGAGCCTTAGAGCATCTCTTGAACTGTATTTACGCACAACTCTTGCTGGGGATTTTGTTGATGTCCATTTGTTTTCATATAAGTAATAAATTGGTCCCCACTCCCTAAAGCTAAGGAATTTTGTTACTTGGAACAGTAATTTGTTGTAACATCTATCTAGGACAAATTTCCCCCAAACCCACTTTAACAAAGTGACTCTTTTTTTACAAGAAATTTTGCAGATAAATCTACTGTGGATGTTCCTGTGAAATTCACAGGAGAATTCTACTTTACATGGAAGCATCTTACCTTCCCATCATGACTGATCTCATAACCTTCTGGCTTAAATTCATGAGACCTGATGAGCATCTTCAGATTATACCTCTCAAACAGCTTGGCAGTGACATCCGGACCAAAGTAACAGCCTCCTCCTCGACACTTGTTTGGTGTACAGCCATTTTGGCTTCTTGGATCACTCCACAGAATGTCAAGGATCTATAAATAGCAAACTCAAGCAAGTGAGGACTGATAGGCTATGGCTGTCTAAAGTCTTGGCAACAGCAAAAGCCCCACAGTACAGGGAGAAAACACATCTGAGCTAACATGTAGGTCCTGGGGTTTTTCCTTCCTTTCAGAACCATATTCTCTTGGGTTGAGACTTTTGCTCTACTTTTTAAGAAACATTATCTAGATTATGGATGAAATTTTTTGTTTCAGAATAAATATCATTTCAGCAATGTATCTCCTTTCACAGCTGAGGTTTTCAAACTTGGGCAGGTGCATCAGGAACAGTACCTGGGCTATTTCAAAGAGAACAAAAGCTGCCTTCTTCACATGCAGATAGGAGAGGCATTTTCTATTTCTCAGCACAGACTGGATAACTACATTGGTCAGTGGTTTTACCTAAGCTTGGGAGTACCTGCTCTAAACATGACAGGAGTTGCCTTTGGCTTTATTGTCTTCAGTTAGCTCATGTTTTAAACCAACATTTTACATATTAGCAATCTAGCAGAGTTCAGACATGAAGATTAATTACCGTGGTTTAATTCTAGTCAGTAGCAAACATTATTCAAAATGTGTTTGTTTAAACTTTTGGGGGCAATTTTTGCACTAACACATTCTACTTCATGTTTGTGAGCATGGCTTACTGGATGTTTGATTAGCTGGGGGAATGTCAGATTTGCGGGGGAAAGAGGAGCCTTGCTTGTGCCCATTATGTTAGTTTGTAGGTAAAATAGGTATCTTGGGGAATCAGATTTTCAGAGAAAATAAGCTTTGCAAATTGTCACAATTTATTAAATGACAGTATAACATAAGCTCCATATTGGCTCAGATATACAAGATGAACAGTCAGAGGACAAAATCTTCCCATTTATGAGTAATCTGCCTGTAGGTCTCAGGAGCTGGATGGCTTTTTTGGGATATATCAGCATTCAGCTGCCAAAAGCATAGCCAAAAAAAGGGCTTTATCTCACCAACAATTGCAGTCTGACCTGTTTAAAGCAACAACCATTTATGTACCAACAGATCCAACCACATGAGGGCAGGCAAACCCATTTCCTACTGAGCAATTTCCTCCTCCCAACGGCTAAGAAAAGAAAACACTGGGTAAATTTTACTTGGAAGACATAAAATCCCGAGCCTTTATTACCAGGTCTACAAAAAGCATCCAAAAACCCCCGAATAGGTATCTAATATACTCCTTAGAGTGACTGTTCTCCTGTCAAGAGACAGGTCCCTGAGACTCATGAACGCACCCAGAACACCTGCTGAGTTTGTGCGGGTGGGGTTTGTTATCAGCGTGTCTTTGGTTTCACCTACTTGTTTCCATTCCTTCAGGGCGGGGTCTGGAGGCAAATTTGAGCCTGAAGGCTCAGTGAAGCCCGATGAAGAGATGTGTTGCGTCTTCCCTGCAACGTGCTGGTTGGCAATGTGTTTACTGGGTTTGGTGGTGGGAATTCTCTTCTTCATTTGGTCCTGTGTGTCTCTCACTGACTTTGGTGGCCGCATCAAAGATTTCAACTTAAAAAAAAAAAAAAAAGTTACCATCACAACAACAAAAGTTGATACAGAGATATTGGCTGAAAGGCACATCAGCCCATGTTTCCTGTACTCAGGAAAACTCCATGTTTCATGTACTCAGGAAAACTCCTTGAGAGCTCAACTAATGTTAACTCCCATAATGGCCTGAATTCATGGGCTTCGGAGAATTGCAGATGTTTGGCACTTGCAGAAATTTTGCTATATACCTATCAGTAACCAGGCTCTTCAGAGCTGCTTTCATATTCTCATCCAGACACACACACTCATTCCAAACACAGTCAATCTTAATGTCTCACTCTACAGCAAGTAGGGCCTGGGCTCAGGGAAGACATTTCAGTGACCAGCTTCCCTGGAAACAAAATATATTCATACTGAACTGAAGGTGAAACTCCATTCACTTCTGCTCTGACACAGTACCTCGCTGTTAGATTAATTTGGCTGAATTAAACCAAGAATCAGGAAGACAGTAATGAAACTGATGAAATACTACATCAGGCCTGACACTGTTAAATCAAACTCCTACAAAATGCATAGGCATTTGCTTTTTTAGAGTGGTGTGCTGTGGTTCCATGAATGACGATTAATATGAATTCTTCCCCAGGGAATGTCTTCTCATTTGAAATTCTCTCATACTAGCTTATTACCAGAACAAAGCCAAAATAAACCCCAAAACCAAACCAACCAACCCCAAAATACCCCAAATCAAAACAAAAAAACCCAAACCAAAAAAACCACCCACCAATAAAACATACACTGTCCACAGACCCCCAGATTTTATGCTTTAACATAGAAAACTAATTCAAAACAAAATGCACAACACGGGGTTATTCGCTGGTGGACTGACCAGTATTTCAAACCTGTCTGCTGCCAGCTGTACCAATTAAAATACATCACTTGGCCTTGAGTGACACTGCCCTGGGTTGTGGCCCACACATGTCTCATTAGCAACATTCTCCTGTGGCAGCAACTTTGACCTGTTAATTCTGCATTTCACAGATCCTGCATCAGAGCTTGCAGAGCTGAGCCCTGGTGAAGGCATGGGCAGAACTCAGCTCACGGTTAGGACACCTCTATCTGTGGTTAGGCACCCAGTTTTAGTGCACAGTGGTGCAGCCAACAGAGCCTAGACTCCAATGATCAGAAGTATTCATGCCCTTTCTCATACCTTTAAAAAAGAGACACAACTGACTGTCCTGCAAAGCATTTATTTCTGCTTTAGAAAATATGAGGATGACAAAAATAGCTCTGGATTCCACAGACACTGATGACAGGGTACACTAAGTTGCTCAAACATTGACCTCCTATGCCATCAGAGATGCTCCACTCTATCTGTGAATTAGCGGAGAGGGACAGACACAAATCTGGCCTAAAGAGGACTGGTGGAGGGGACCTACAGAGAAGACTTTCTTTGGAGGCAGGCAAAGGCCAGAGGGGATTTCCCTAGTCAGTGGGGCACTTCCTTGAGATGTGTGCCTAAGTAATGATCTCCACTGACTGTAAGGAGTCTCAGCACCCTGATCACAAGCAGACATCTTGATTTAGTTGTCCAAATCGAGACCATATCCCACACCATTTTCTGCTGTTTTGAAAGATCTCTCTTTGCTCATCTTTTCAGAAAAAAAATGAACATTTCTGTCTTCTAAATCCCTGAAAAGCAGTAGATTCTGTTTTATCAAGGCCAGTTCTTGAATTTTGATCCTTCTGGAAAGGCTCTCCCACATGTACAACGCTCAGCTGCTGCCAAGGGAGCACCTCACAGGTGGAGAACTTCCCCCATACAACAGATGGCAGAAGCACAGCCCCAGGAAAAAAGGCACTGCTGAAAATATGTGGCTAGATTGATTTCTAAAGTGTTTAAAGGAAATGACCAAGAATCAAGTAGTTTTCATACTTTCTGGCTAATGTGTCATCACTGCAGGAGGAGGCACCTAAAGTGGCTTTAGCTATTTTAAGGTCAAAAGACCCACGTTATGCGGAGAGACAGACAATTGGCTCTCAACACCTACTGCAACCTTCCTTCCTAAGCCCTGGTTTTGAAGAAAAATGGAACTATTTTTATTACATGCCTTATACTGCTGCCATTCCCTTTCCTAATGCAAATGACCTGATCCTAGCATTTGCACCACAAAATTTTTCAAAGAAAACAAAATTACCCTCACACGAATATGATCTCTTACCTTATTTCTCTCAAGTGCATTCAGGAAATCCAAATCTGTGGTGTCTGAAATCCCCCCATGTAGGATAAGAACTTTGCTATCAATTATAGTGGCAAGGGGAAGCCAGCTAAAAACATCTCGCAGAAGACACAAAATCTGTTTCCAATGGTCCTGTAAAATATACTCTCACATTAGATCCTATTTCTGGCACATTCTGTTGCTTCTAAGTTCAAGATTTTGCTGAAGTGTCTGGTACAGTTCACAGTAACAGTTTTGTTCAGGTGATATCTTGAACTGCAACCCTGACAAACATGTTCAGACTTTAGGGCCATTTGATTGTCTCTGTAGTATTTAAATTTTTCTTTCATGTTCACCTCTTTTTTGTGTTCTTGATTGGTCTTATGTATGTTACTTATTTCATCCCATAGATCTCTGGGCATAAGAGACTAGCACTTAAAATTGTTTTGTCAGTTATTCCACTGATAGGCCAAAATAATTTCACCTATGTCACTAAAGTAATTTCCTGCTACACCTAAATAAATTGGTTTGAGGTTTTCTTGTTTACACAGGTTTCATTTTACCCGTGCAAGACTACCCAAAAAAAAAAATAGGGGAAGGAGGAGGAATCTTACCTTGTACTTCTTCGAAACTTCTTTTGTGAAGCCATATCTGAAAGCAGGACAGCATGATGAACTCATTTTCAGTATGCTCCTTCTCCATGGTTTCCTGTGCTATGGTGTTTTCCTGGAGTTTTCTAGCCCCCTTTCTCACCTGCCATTTCATCTCAACCTCAGCTGAAATGTGCTTTCCTCCACTCTGTCTTGAGAATTGAGTTAAACTGGTTTCTTGTACTTAACAGTGGGAACAGAATCTAGCCCAATATTTATTAGAAGGCCTTTTTTCCAGCTCTACCTTTTAGATACCAGAGACAAATTCCAAAGGAACCTGATGATGGGGAAGAATTCCTACAAAACCTTCAGAGAGTTTTTGTCTTAAATATCCTATCATCATAGAACCATGTCATAGAATGGTTTGGTTTGGAAGGGACCTTAAAGATCAGCTCATTCCAACCCCCTGCCATGGGCAGGGACACCTTCCACTAGATCCAGTTGGGCAGAGCTTCATCTAACTGTCCTGTCTTTTCCCCCACAAGGGACAAGGACTTTGCTACCTCATTCTTTTAACGCTAAGATATCCTTCATCAAAGAGCATTTTCACAACACTCAGCATTCAAATTTACCAATGTGCAGCACTGCTAATCAAAATGCACAGCAAAGAGTGATAGACAGGAATGTATCTGTGCACTCCATACCATCACAGACGCAGTTAATATTTTCTGCAATTTTGGGGAGGAATTTTCCTACCTTGTAGATGAAGTAACTGATCTTGGTTTTTTTTCTGTTGGGGTGTTTTCAAGTAAGTGCTGGAAAAGTTACTATCATGTGAAATTGATTCTCTTATATGGATCATTAGTAGGACTTGCCTATGGGCCTCTGACCCAGGTGCTAACACAGAGGCCTGTGCTAAATCAGCAATGCATCCTGTGTGCACACATCAAATGATCCGAGGGGTACAGCAAGTTACCCACCAGTCACTCACCCAAAGACTTTTTGGGGCATCTTAGAATTGTAGGGAGTAGGACTGAGGAGTTCTCACATCTCTGAGATGCTTTTTGTCTCCAAGTCACACTTTGACTACAGCCAGAGCCACCGGCTGTGCTCAGTCCCTTGGCTGCACTGCACAGCTGAGTGCAAATGTCCGTGGTGGAAAACAGGGTGTCAGCTTTCCTGCACTGACACCTCCAACTAATGAAGCTCCTCAGAGTAGAAGGTAGGATACTGACATGCCCCTTGTGTTAGAGAAGCAAAATCTTAGTTCAAAGTTCACTGAAGTATCAGATTTCACTAGATATGTGCTACAACTAACTTTAGTTAGTTTTTTAACTTTAATCATACTTTCATCCATCTCTCCCCAGTTTGGATACTCTGGACGTTGCACTAAGCCCTCTGACTTCAATAGATTATGATTAGATCAAAGAAAGACATGATTCCCATTCAAATGTCTCTGTGTAGTGAGGATGTTCCTTCCCCACACACATGCTGAAAAGGCAAAGCTACGCTTGACTACTTAATAAAACATTATTTCTGTTTTAGGGTGTCACAGTGGCTAAAGTAGCATTCAAAAGCTCAAATATTTTTAGTGGTAGTCCAGATATTACCTCCCCCACCCCCAAAATCTACCTCATGTTCATGATGTAATCTTCATGGTTTCCTCTATTCAAGTGTAAATCATTGGGATAGATAAGAAGAAATGCAAATAGGATTATAAGTATTTCCATAGAATTTTTCCCTCTGTCGACAAAATCACCATTAAAGACATAGCGGTTTTTTTCTGAAGGCAGACCATTCTGCAGAAATAAAAAAGGGGGGAGGGGGACACATTTAGAGAGGCTGCTATGCTACTGTAATAAAGGAAATATCATTTAAATGAGATCCCATTGCTAGAAATTCTGAAAAAAAAAATCCTGCATAATACAGAGATCTAAAATGCTGCATTTCTTTTTTTCCCACTGCTTAGAATAAAAACCTTCATATCAGACAACCTGAGCCATTAGAGAAAAGAGGACCTCTCTGGCTGTTCTTACAATTCCATCTCTAATCCTTTCTTCTACCCATTAAATTAAATTGAAAGAGACCAAAAGGAACATCAGTCTTGTAGCAAAATATATGTTTTTGTTATAGCAACTGTTGTTAGGAAATTATGCACTTGCAAACAGAAGGGAGTAATTCAGTTTGAATTGGAAGATAAGAAGATAAGAAATACATGAAAAATTATCTTCTGATGTAATTTGAATGGATTTCATATATTTACGTTGTTTGCAGTGTACGCTTCCAAAATTCCTGAGAAGGACTGTAGTCCAGAGGATATAAAAACTTTGAATCTTTGAAATCTAAGAACTTTGAAGAGTTTGATTTCAGTTGCTTTAATCCTGAAAGCGCTACTTGAATTTTACACATGAGAACCAAGATATTCTTGAAAGCTCACAAACCTGAGAGGTTGTATATACAGGTACTTATTACCTTATTTTTTTTCCCTGAGGATACAGAGAAATGCTTTAGTATAAATGGTGACTTATTAAAATCAAGTCTTTTGAACTGATGGTATGGTTTACTAGATTAATTATCAACACATCAGTGGGTGCCATCAGCTTCCAGACAATATAGCACCACCTATATGTAGCTTCATCATTTCCAGTCATGAGTATCAGAAACAGTATTTCAACTTTGACTTGCCAGAAAAGGGAAACCTCTGTTTTCTCAATTGATATGCACAAGAAATATCGATAGAACATCTATAAAATTACATAACTGTGAAAGTCACTCTTAAAATGTTTGCAACATTGCAAGACATCCCACTTCTTGAATATATCTACGGTGTCAGTGTAGCCTTTCTTGTGTTCCTGTGGCATTATTGCTATCCTGCCTTAGTGGGTTTGTTGCAGGATGCGTGATGTGGCCAGGGACACGATGAAATGCGTAATTTGAATCCTTACGAGAATACCTTTTTTTGTCCCAATCAGTGTCCTGTGCTTTCATGTCAGGATGCAGTAGTGAACCCTGGTCTCTTCATCCTGGCTACTGTAAATTCAGCTTCCTTGGATTTTGCTATAGCTTGTCCTGAGCCCTTTCCAAGTTAACTTAGAAGGGGCCTGTGCTTGCTGTGTGCTCACAGGAGTGGCAATGTATGAGACTCTTCTAATGTAGTGGGTTGAAGTGATTTTAAAAAGGAGAGGATGGATTTCAGGAGTGGAAGAGGTAGCAGAAACTCAGCAGCAGTTTCTGGGAAGATAGATAAATAAATAAATAAAAGCTTTGCCTTAAAACAAATAGACAAGTGAATTCACCAGCAGATTGTGAGGATACACATAACCACTCTAACTGCAGTCCTCATGGAAAGACACCTACTGGAGCACTCTCCAGATTCTATCACCCTTCTTTTAGAACAGGTTACACACGATTTCAAGTTTGGTTTGGACTTCCAACTTCAACGTGACATTTTAGTTTTGTTCCACACTCATGCACTTTCCTTTTCTGTGGTTTCAACCAACAATGACAGAAAAACTAAAATAAAGGCTGTTGCAGCCTCTGACATGTCAGAGAGACAAACAAGGCCCTCTAATGATTAGCAACTTGCTGCTGGGCATCATTACTGTATCTCCTGGGTTAGTGATTAACTAACTTCCGTTTGTTGTTGGCATTTTCTACTGCTTCAGGCTATTTCTCTCTATAGCATCCCTTTAACAATCTAACTTAGCAATACATAATTTAAAATTCAAGTGTTTCAAGGAATATCAGGAAACGCTCTAATTTAATAAAGATTAATGCAGGGACTGACTTAAAAAGTGGTTATTGAAGAAAAAAAAAATGTGTGTTAGCTTCAGCCAAACCAGGTGTAAGGATAATACGCCATCTGCAGCATTGTATCAGTGTGCTGTAGATGGCCAGCTGTGTGTGTTTGCTGGGAGTGGTTTGTGGAAGTGACAGAATCCATTTCTGCACAGCCCTGTGCAAACCAACATCACTCCCATGGCATTGTTTAGGATTGCACCCTCTTGTTTTAGGTAGTTTGTACCAACTCAGAGGATGAAATCCCTTCCAAACAGAGTTTGGGAAGGAGGAAAAAAATGGATCCCAGAAGCGAAATGGGTTCACTGCTCATCTGAGTAAACTGCTCAGAGGGGACAGAAAATAGTGTCATTTAATTTGCTTCTAAATAACTAATCACCTCTATCATATGCTCTCCATATTCTCAACTACTTTGAAATAATAAAAGATTTGCCCATTTTATTTGGTTTGATGGAAGGGATTCCCCTAGAAGTTTAACAGAGAACAACTGGATGTTATCTCTAGTCTGAAGTCAGTGGGAGTTCTGGCTCTGAATTTACTGAAGTCAGGATGAGAGTTGCTTATTTTTTTTCTCTTTATATCATCCATTAGAAGGGGGGCGGGGGGGAAAGAATCAGCATCCGTTTACTCCTAAAAAATAAAATGCAGACTGATTGCAGTTGTAAATATAATTATATCTGAGCATTTATCCTCAAAATAGTTATATTTGCCATTCCAGGTTCTGTGTAGGAAACCAATACGTATCATACACTTATTCCAGTCTTAAAAAGAGAGGTAAACAACTAAAAGATTGCAAGCCAAGGACCAGCTAAAGATGATTGATTAGTAAGAAAAGCAGCACTCCATAAATAGGTGTGATTATACTTTAACTGTACTTCAACAGACTTCAGGTGTGCACTTGGGCACAACAAGCACATTTACATTCAACAAGTGTCAGAAGAAGCATAACAAAGCTGAAAGCAGGGGGAGCATTACATCATTTAAACACCTGGTTTAGCTCACTTCAGTCTCCATTCAGTGTAGATGAATGTGTAAGGACCTGACACAGACCCTTCCCGCCCTCCGGAAAGCTCAAATCAAAGAGAGTACCTGCTCAATCAAAGGTGGTGATTCATCCTGAAGATAAATGTGAAACTAAATACACATTTCCTGCATCTTCAGTTAAACACACAATTGTGGAAAAGCTAGCCTGGAGCTTAATTCGTTTTACATATCAGTAAAACAGAGCTATGCTTTTTTAGCATGATAAAAAAGGATATGTAAAGGGTGCCCAAAGTACTTCTATTTTGTGCTGACCATGTGATTGCTTCCAAGGCTTAAAAAGCTTTCGAATACCACTCTTTCTTGTTTCCTGCTAAAAACAAAAATAACCTCCCCCCAAAAACAACAAC
>WBMY01002455.1:451548-484348 GCA_013397315.1 Donacobius atricapilla | reverse complement strand
GCTTTACTGCTCCCATAACCACATTCTGGTAATGCAGTGCCTATAACAGTATAAGGCCTCAGCTGGTTGTCTATCTCGAAGCTCTGGAAGGTTAAGGGGTTTTTGTTTTTTGTGGGGGTCTTTTTTGGGTTTTGTTTGGTTGGTTGGTTGGTTTTTGGTGGTGGTTGTTGTCGTTTTTAAAGTGCTCAAAAGTTTCTGAAGAGTAATGGGAAAAATAAAAGCCGCCTCCCCTGACTGCCTGAAGCTAGAAAAGAGAATCCATTATGTTCCTGTTATTGTTTTGATATAGGCCAAGTATTTCTTGAAAGAGGTGTTACTATTCACAATCAGGTGCAGGATACTGCATGGCTGGCAGGCCTGGACCAGGGTGATTCCTCTCTTATGTTCATCTGCAACATAGCAAAGGCTGACTCCTGACTTCCTGACATGCTCTGAAGATGATGCATGGGCAGCACAAAATATGTTGTTGGGGTATATTTGTTTTTTTTTTTTTTCTCTTCAGCCATTTTGCATTGCCAATTAGTGTCTGACTCTGTCATTGAATATTCATGCTTCGGATTGTTTTTCAACAAATGCATTGGGAATTGTGTCTTTCCAGTCCAAACCTCATTTTGTTACAGTATTTTTGTCTATGCTTTTAATCTATCAGGGTGCCTTTGTATTATTTGTCTTTGTTCTTACTGGTACTTTCAGCTTCTCCTAAATTACCATTGTTAGCTCATTATGATAGTGAATTCATTAAGATCATTATTTCTTTCAGATTGTTACTGAAGGTGTTAAGAAAGACAAAGCTATTCTCTTTCCATGGGTAAACCTCCCACAACACCTCCCCTCAATGCAATGCACTGCCTTTTCCTTGCAATCTCTTTCTACCCTACCAAATCCTCTTCTTCAGGATTATACCAATCCATTTTTAAACTCAAAGGTTGTGAGATGCAGCTTCAAGGCTATAATGAAATCCACATAGTTTGGATGCACTCTGTATGTCCCACTGCCAACATCTTCATCCAATAAACATACCTTGAAGCTGAGGGGATTCCTTAAGTGAATAGGGTTAAACAAATATATGTAGGATTAAAATCTTAGTGCTCTTTTTAATTTTCTCCTTTTTTCAAAAGGAGATCAAATAAGTCCAGGATAGGGTGCTGTCAATAAACCAAAGTCAAAGGTTTTGTATCCTTTAGATAGCTGGTAATTTTCACACCATTTCTCACTGTTGGTCATTATTTTACTTAAGTTAGCTTTTTATTGTTCAGATCACTCTTCTGCTCTGAACAATTTTGGTGATTTTGGTTCTCTATCCTGTAGATGCCATTAAAACCCCAAATCATCAAGTCTTCATTGAGAAGAAAATTCTTGTTATAACAAAGGATATGTAGTGTCTTTTAGACGGTTTAAAAGTTTCATAATTTCGAAAGTAATTTATTTGAAGCTCTTATTGTTATTATTAGTTGTAAAAGGATTTCCTTTATTTCATATAATAACCTTTCTTTTCTAAAAAAATATTAGAAGTAGTCTTAATGAATAATCATTCATTTGGAGGCACTAATTTTGTATCCACATTAATTTCTGTCTCTGTTTATGTTTGTGAAACTCTTAAAATTATGTTTGACTCTTTAGACATTTACTCTTTACTGAATGTCCTTATCAATTCCAGTATTTTGGCACAATCAATACCTGCTGTTTATGTAAGGTTGCTTTTATCTTTCACTCTTAGAAACTCTTAACATCTCTTTTTTTCAGCTACTTTCCTTGCAAAATTCACATTTGTTAATTTTTTTTTTTGCCTTTAACAGAGAACTTGATACCTTTTGCCAAATTCCTTGACCCAATTTCTGATTCCCCCAAAATTCAGCCAGGTTTCCAGAGCAGGGATGGTAAGAACGGCATCATTCAGACTTTGGACTTGAGGACCCAGAAAAGGACGATCCTTTACCTCAGTCTTTTCTCTAAAGAACCACACTCTTGTTCGTTGTTCACTTGTATTCTAACTCCATCTAGTCTGTATTACTTATTAAAGGTTAGGTTGCAAGTAGAGCCCAGATTCGTGAGGGCAGGCTTCAGACTTTGTCCTTTATGAGGTGTTAAATGACAGCAGTGCTGGGTTTTGCACATATATAGCCACAGGCATCTTCGCCAGGCTTGTTAGCTTTGGTATCTTATGACCTTCAAACACAACTGACTTCACTGGGAACTGCATTTGTGCAGAGCTTAGATGCCATTATCACAAGGACAGCAGATTTTTTCCAGTTCTGTGCTCTATCTCATAATGTTAGAATTTACAGATTATGCAACATTTGTCAAAACTTTTCCAGCAGTCTATAAAATGTTGCATCACTTGATTTTTCTCATGGCTAAAAAACTGTCAAAAACTGCAAAGACCAAGCAGTTAAAAAGAACCTTTGTTAGTCAGATGATGATATTGTAGCTTAAATTTAGACACAAAATGCAAATGTGTCTTTACTTAGCTTTCAGTAAATTGACTTAGAACTTCACATTTACCTCCAGACCTGGTCTGTGAAATTCACATGCAAGAATAAAAATCTCATATACTCTTTCCTTGGTCTCCTAAGTAATGGTCTATATGAATCCATATAACCTGTGGATACTTTACATTTGACTTTTCTATCATGTGATTAATTTCTTATGGAGAAGGGAGACCAATCCCATCATTTTAGCATAGCATATTTTATGTTTATGATTTTCTTGCAAATAAAATAAATTTACACTCTAGCTAAAAGATATTTCAGCTTTACTCCCTAGTCAGAAGGTAAACTTGTATATTTTGTTATTAATGTAACTTGAAAGATACATTAAGCCTTTTGTTTAAAGTACATTTAGAATTAAAGAGGCCACATTCAAAGTAAATTATCTAAATAGATTTTGGAAAGAGAAAGGAGTCTGTTCATTTTAATATACCTTCAGAAATATTTTACTTCTTGATGATGACAGCAGCTCTTACTGACAACTATTAATACATTATAAACACCCCATCAGAGTTATATAAAAACATGTCAGTTTTAAAGAGAACATCTTTGACAGCAAATTTTCTGATTGTGAAACAGCTGTGCCTCCAGTACAATGCATTAAGTAGTTTATTCCTTTTAGATAGTTAAATTGTGCATGAAATGTTGCTGGCGCAAGGGCTCCAAATCTGGCCTGATTAGCGAACATCTGTTACATTGGAAAAATTCATGTCTACCCTAATTAGCTGTCAGGCTGATGTACATCAGCCCTGATGGTGAGGGATCCTGCGCTGTTTAAGTCAAACAGGTTTCTCTCCTATCCCATCACCTGCCCTTTCAAATCTTTTCCTCTGGTGTGTTGCTGTAATTAGAGATTGTTGGAAATACAATAGAGCAGGTTATGGTCAGTTATAGTCCCATCTGTGCAATTTTTTTATTCCCACAAAACTTACAAACTGACATAAAGCAGTCCTAGCAGTCAGACTGACGTCTATATATTTTTCTAATCCTAATCCACTCACTAAATATGAAGACTTTTCATTCTGCTAAAGCAAACACTTTGGGTTGACCGAAAGAAAATTAATAATGGGTTAACAAATGTTTGTCCTTTTTTAAAATCATCATCTTTTAAATAAGGGAATTTTGGGTTGAATATGAAATGTGGCAAAGAATTGAAGAAATCTCATGAAAACAATGTTCCCTGCTATTGATATTTCAGCATCTGTTTGCTGGAACAAGTAGGGACACAATACACCTTATGGAGTGTATATATGCATGCATATATTTAAAGTTCCATCCTAGATGGACATCCTTTAGCCTGGAGTTCCAACAATTTTTACCATATTTGCACGGCTTTGTTAATTTGTTTTTAGTGATGCTTTATTTTGTATTGATACAGAGGTCTTATTACTATTAATGGTAGAAATATTCATTAAGGGTACTAAGTTTCTTTATTGTATGCCGCAGTCGTAACACATAGCTATCACCTAAATACAAAAAAGCAAATCCTCAGATGGATACATTTTTGTGACTCTGTTAAAGAAAGTCCACAGGCTTAATATTGATTAAGAACCTAGTCCTATTCAATGAAAACAAATTGTGTTTTCATTACTGACTTTTCCCTGTGTCCCAACAGTAAGGATTAAAGCCAAACTAAGAAACTCATATTTGTGAAATTAATTTCTTCGGCTTTTTCAGTTCACAAGTTCCAAAACCTAGTTCAGTCCTCAGTCAAAGATCATGGTTTTCTTCATTCCCAAATGTTTTCAGGCATGAAAAAACCAAATATTAAAATATGTGATAGATTGAGTAGTGGCACAGTAATTAATTCTCATTTGTATAATTTCAGATTAGGATAAACTCCTTTAATTTTAATTGTGAATTTTTAGATTGTTACCTGACTAGCAACTGGTCCATAAGGATTATTTTAAAATATTGTAAAAAGAATTATCTTCTTTATCATGTAGTCAAGGGACTGAAAGGTGAAAATTCAGAGTTGTGTAATTTCTCAGTAGTCATTCCTGTGGGGCAAAAATGTGTCATCACCTTTCGCTCCTGTATCCTCTGGAAAGAAAATAAATATCTCTGCTGCTTTGCCCCAAAAGAATTGGTGTGGAGCCCTTCAACTTGATTCTTGAGTTTACTGGTAGTACCGATCTTTTCTTGTCTCTCCCTTCTTGCTTTGTCTCAGAGCCCCAGAAGAGACCAGATTGAGTATACATAATTATGAATGGAGGGCTGTAAAAGATGTGAGAATCACCTTCATATTTCATCTTATGTGAGTTTAAAATGGGGCCCAGGTATTTGTTTCATGTGTTGCTTCAAATATTGCCACAGTGGAATCTCACTGATCTTTGAATTATTATGGAACATTGACATTCACTTTAGATTGTGTCTCTAAGAACAGTTAATAAAGTAAGTTTCTAAGCATAACTGAGATGCAGTTAAAGTTGGTTGTAAATGTTCCAACTTTTCAATTTGTAGGTAAAGAAAGAGCAGTTGCTTTGCAAAATTTGCAGTGAAAAATGCATCTCCAGCCATGGATATATAAATATATATATATGCATATACATGCACATGTATGTTTGTGGTGGTCAGCATTGCTGTCCTGTTGAAGCATTAGAAAAAACCACTGTAATTCAAAAGGAACAATCCAACTGATAACTGTGATCTACATTAGAAAGGGGCAGACAAATAACCAGCCAGCCAGGGATGGTAAAGCAGCAGATGAAATAGTAATGAATGCGCAGTTTATATTCAGCTACTAACTACAGTTAAGATTTCCCTCCCAGTAATATTCCTTTAGCTGGAAGAGACCTTTTACTGCCCTTACTGTAACAGATTTGGCAATGAGATGTGTTGAACATTCACAAAGTTTTTGAAGTTAGGATGCTGAGGTAGGGAATAGTGCAAAAAGGAGAGTGTTGAGATTGCTTGTCATATGCCTAGTTTCTGTTACATTGTGTGCATGGGACTAAGCCAGTAAAGGAGAACATTGTAAAAGGTAAACAAATAGGAAATTAAAAGATTGGGAGCCAAAATTAATTTAGAGTAGTCTCGCCTCAAAGATTAAATAAAATAGATTAAAATTAAACTGCTTTAGAACTACAATGGTATCTGTAGTCTTGGTGAGGGATTGGCACTGAGGGAAGCCTGTAAAAAGAGGATTCAGATGAAAGGCATTTGGAATAGCAGTAGAACCCTTTGAACAGTTGAAATATGTATTTATTCTGCTGTCCTTATCTGTTACTTATCTTTCTATAGAAATCAATGGGTTTGCATGCATTTCTGACTGCAATACTTAATCTGCTTTCTTTTGGTCAAAATATTAGTAAAATTGTAATGAAAAAACTAGTAGGTGTCTGGTGGGACATTTGAAACACATCAAAGGAAAAGCAGGTATCTCTCACATTGCATACCTAACGTTTGCACTTGTGTAATTTAACCAAGTGTCTAATGCCATTCAGAACTGCACATGGCACTCCCTCTTCCTTTAGAGGCAACAAAAGATTGGTGACCATTGTTCACTGGGGGTGTTACGCCACTGAAGATGCTGTGAAATGCTTTCTTATCAATTTTCTGGTGCCACCAATCCTTATCAAATGAGTGGTCCTGTTCAAGAACAGTCATTTAAATGAATATAAACTGTGTAGTTAATGGATCTACTGCAGGTCAGGATGCAGCATGGAACATCAATGCCCAGGGTAGTTCATAGGATCAGCCATTCCTGACCGCAGGCATGACGTGAAAAACATGACTCCAGGAGCTAACAACACTTGAGCCATCAGCATTTGTTAAGCTCTGGGAAAAAAAAAGAAAAGAGAAGAAAAAAAAAAGTTAGTGTTCAAATTCCCTGAATCTTGCTAATTTTCATAACGACAAGGTCCTAGATGTCTGAACTGCCACTGACCTGACTATATTTTGAATCAGTCCATAAATGGGTCTCCTAATCAAAAATCTGACAAAGGAGATGCATTATTTTCAGGATGTGATGTCACAGAAAAAGTTGTTACTCTCCTGTGTGATCTCAGAGAGAGAGAACTGCTGTTTTATTTGGTGCTGCAGCCTGCTAAAAAAGAATAAATCATTAAATATACACTGTAAGTCAATTCTCCCTTACAAATTGACAAATTTATATCTGTCTTTAACATGGGAGCCATTCAAAAGTCATCTTTCACATTTGTTTGGCTTACATTTATAGAGATGTGTAAAGGTATTCTGTGTTCTGCACCAAAACCTGAGGGAATGCCTACAGTTACCTTTTGGGGCTCCCTTCCCTAAACTATAAACCAAGCCGTAATCACAAAGGCATCATCTCATGCAGCAAACACATTTTGATATAAATCTTGAGAATAATTTATATTGAAAAAGAATGGATCGATATTTGAGTTTTATCAGTTTGGATCCAATTCCCTGAAACGTGAAGTTTTTTAGAATACCAAACCAAGTAAAGAGCAGTCTCAAGTTCAAAACAGTTTTGTTGAGTTGAAAAAAAAATTAAATATAAGTTTTGGGTTGACATAATCTAGGTTAAATCTGAAAAAGAAAAATACTTACTTTTGTAAAACGAAAGGCTCTTTTATCACTCAGAGAATGTCATATCAATTGTAAAGCCATCAGCCTCAAGGCTTGTTGGTGATTGCTTCATATTTACTGTTAGTCCAGCAATGGAGATGGTACTTTTACAGTCTTTGGACAGACTAGTGAGTGTGACATTTAAAGTGTTGATTTTTGCAGCACTTATGTTAATTGTTGTAATTTTCCTGATGAACCACCATTCTGGTTCCCTGATGCAGCCAAGATAGTTTTACATTTTCTATGCAGGCCTCTTTGCCATTTGGTCTGTGTAGTGTCAGCTTCGAGTGCTACTGAAAGCAGACAAAATTGCAAGCAAATTGCATCAGATTGCCAACATTGTGAAAAGGTAAATTGCTTGCAAATCTATTTAAACCACTGCCCTATTTTCATCAGCTTCAGTACTTGGTATTCATGATTGCTTAATTGGCGACCTTTCCTATTGTGTAGTGCTTTATGGTGTAATGGAAAGCGATCTTTACCAAACCAATTACCCTTTTTTTCTCAGCACTACATTATTGCTGTGATTGCAACTGCCAGTCCTTTGTAAATGAACTTTCTGATTTCAATGATGTTTTTAAAATGTAAGATAGAAAAAAGTGGCATTCATATTGTGTGATGTTCTATTTTGAAGCCTTTTTGTAGTCACCATTGTCTGGGAAAATGGACTGAAGGGTTACACAGTACCTACAAATATCCATGTAACTATTATTAATATTATCATAATGTCTCCCTTTGTACAGCAGCTCAATTAGGAAAGGATAGGAGAAATATTTTGTCACCCTGTCAAGTGCACAGGAAGTGCTTTTGATGCCTCTTTTTTGACACATACATTATCTTCACTAATAATATGAGATTACTTTTTAAGACATGGAAATAAATATACAAAATCTTTGCTGCTGTAATTCAAATCTCCATAACTTCACAAAATGTATTTTTAAAGAGTCTTAGGTTTTCCAGACATTTAGGCATAAAATATTTTGAAATACTGTGGGCAGTATAAATAAAGGTAAATGTTACCATTTTCTTCCACTAGAACAGGGATTGCTGCTATTTGTCTAGTAAATACAGAGATAGTGAAAGAACACATTTCACAAGGTGCACATTATCTAGTTTGGTTTTGGTTTCAGCTATGATAGGATGCAAATGTTTGAATGTGTTCCTGTACTGACAAAATAAATTGAATTCTATAAAAATGACCAATCTCATTTATTTTTGTTATAAACAATTAAAAAAAATACAATATTCCAAGAGCTTACTTTGTGTATTTATTGATGTGATTTAGGGAATTATATCGTTACTCATAAGTGGTGACATGGAAAGGGCTTTACAAGTAATTTAGTCATTCCCTAATATGGTACTGTAAGTGCAAATGGATGCATCATTCTACCCCCTACAGTTAAGAATTCTATTGCAATGACAAAAAAATGAAAGGATTTATTTTACTCTTTGTTCTTTATTCTTTTGCCAATTAAAAAAAGATCTTCTGGTCAAGGTTTCTGATGATTTTAGTATTTTTGTTGTGGTTCAATGATTTATTTACAGCTGTGATCTTCAGTAAAGCAAGTCTCTCCCCAGTTGCATAGTCTTTTTTTTTTTTTTTTGTAAGAGGGAAACATCACTGAAATCTACTGTATGGCATTGTGATTGTGTTTCAAAGCAAAAACTTTATTTTCTCTACTTTAGAAAATGGCAGAAGTCACTTACACATTTGAGTTTCTGTTTTATACCCACAGCGTGTAAGCCAGGATGAAATACTATTGGTCTCGAGTGTGTCATCGCTTGTATAAACACAGAGTGTGTGCACATGCACAGATATTCTCCCAGCTCTAATTTATTTTTGTGGGAAGAGACAAAGGAAGGTATCCATACCTCCCCCTTTGTGGAGGGTAAGAACACAGCAATGCAGATTACCCCAATATAAAATTAAGGGGGTTTTTTAATCAAAAAAGCTTAGGTGGGGTAAATGACTGAAAGAGAGGAATCCAGGAATAAAATATTTGGAACTTCTTCCCATATATGTGTTTATAGAGCACACAAATTGTCAAGTGCAGCTTGTTATCCCTCAATTTACTCTGTGAGCATCCTAGAGGCACCCTAAGTGCCTATAGGAGGGATGATGGCTCCACATTAGAATGGAGTTCTGTTCTTCAGAAAGCAACTCCATGATGTGGCAGCAGTGAATAAGTGGACATTCAAACCTGGTATTACTGATGCACAGAAGCAAATCAGTAACTGAAGAAAGCTGGCACTGATGCAGCCCAAAGGTGAGGAGGGACTTTTAACTTGGCGCAGTGAGAAGAGTGCAGCTGCAAAGGGAGGTCATGGCTTTTTGATGGGGCAGTGTAGGTTCAGAGAAGCAGCAAAATAACAGAAGTGATCACTAATTCAGTGGGAAGCACAGTGAGGAATGTGTTGAAGGGTTTTGAGAGTTATAATGGGCATATAAAAATGACAGAAAATTCAAGGGGTTTGCTGTAGACATTTTGCATTGGTGATGAAACATGACCTGTGCGGCCAAAAATGTTTCATGATGCAAAATTAACTCATTTTCCATCTTAAAATGGAAAATTCCCAGTAGTGTAAAGTAGATGAACAGAAACAAGGAAGTACTGTGTCCACAGTTCTCTGTTAGTTCTATGTTGAAAGTGTTCTTTAAGACTTAGTTGTTGCATTAAATTCAGTGTAGATTCTGTGCCTTCAGTGCTATAAACGGGATAATGTTTACATAGTCACTGAAAGTTCATATTGTGATCTGTGACCACACTGTTGTCCTGAATAAAAGGACATTAAATTAATTTTAAATGAATATGTTCATTGCTGAACTACCAGGAATCACTGGCCTGCTGCAGTGGTATGTTGTGAATGTTGTCAGTAGGATTTTTAATCTTATAGACAAATAATACTGGTTATTTAGTCTCCTTTATTGTGCATAAATATAATAAAATAATTGTAAAATTAGGGGACAGAGTTTTGCTTCTGGCTTGAAAGCTACAGAAATCCATAAGGCTTGAAAAGTAAAAGCATATAAACGCATTCAGCAGGAATACACACTAATATGTCTTTTGCCATTCTTTGGTGGAATGCCATTAAGCCTTGATGAGCTTATAAATGAAGGCCTGAGTGTAAACAAATGAATTTCATTCATTTTAAAAGTGCCTCTGTATGTGTGTGTATGTATATAATACGTATGTCCCGTTTTTTTGGTTTCCTGACAGTGAGTGGAAATTTGGCAGCATGGGCTCTGTGATGAGTGTTTCTAAGCCGACCTTAGCAGAAACTGGTCTGGAAGTGTCCCTGTACTTGGTCGTTCACCACTCAAAAAAGTAAATGGACACATCACTGAAGTTTGAACTGTGTGTGGGTGACAAGAGTCAAACAACAACTTGTATTCAGAATTTTTCTTGTGTCTAAATGATGCTACTAGAACAAAATTCTTCACTGTGAATGTGGTGAGGCACTGGAACAGGTTGCCTTGAGAGGCAGTGAATGCTCCATCTCTGCAAGTGTTCAAGACCATGTTGGGTGGGGTTCTGAGCAACCTGGTCTAGTGAAAGGTGCCCCTGCCCTTGGAGGGAGCAGGTTGGAGTTATCTGGTCTTTAAGATCCCTACCATCCCAAACCAGTGTTATGATTGTATGATTATTGCATTCAGAGTAAGATTGTGCCCTGTCACTGTTACACACACACACACACACACACACACACACACACTTTGGCGAGAAGGCATGAACTGTTTATTAAAAGATCTGACTCTACTTTGTACAGTATTTCTATAAAGGCCAGGGACTGGGGGAGAAGGTTGACACCTCTCCCCCTCCCATTGGTCAAGACAATTGTCCATCAGCTGTCCATATCTCTAATACAAAGAATGTAAACTATTTAGATTCAAGGAAAACATTGCTTCTATTTATAACGCCCGTGCGTAAGAAACAACCTAAGAACTGAGAGACAAAGAGAAGGCTGAAAAATCAGGGTAACAGTACCCCAACATGCCAGAGAGTATCAGTGTGCTATTTTTTATAAATGAATATGATTTTTTTTTACATGGGTATTCATTTACCAGTTATTTTATGCAATTGGAAGCTTCTTCTAAATTTGATTTTTACAGAACCTGGAGGGACTTTATTTTTCTAAGAAAAGCTTAATATTCAAAAAGACAACCACTCCATAAATTCTGACATGCTATCAGTAACTGGGTAAAACTTTGGTTAATCGAAAACTTGGGGACTATTGGGAAGTCCGTCAGCCACAGGTTAGAGGTTGATGATAAGCACGGAGGCATTGCTTTGTATGTCTCTTTAAGTTTGCAAAGGTCTTTGATATTCCTTGGAGTAAAAATGATATGTGGAAATAAGATATCATTTGTACTAATTAACAATTCCCATAGCAATATGTAATCTCTCCTGAACTTTATCAATATGACATGACAGCAAACTCTACCACAAAATTTCCACGTTTTTCTAAATGAAGAGGGTGTTTCTCTATGACAATATTTGGTTTTATTTCCTCACATTTATGCCCTAGACTAAATTATAGTATTTTGTTTGCAATTTTTTTGTCATATCATGTTAGCCTAATATACCACTAATACCATTTTAATACAGAAAATTTAGTATTCCTACTCATCAGATGATACAGTAAGTTATCACATTAGCCTACTATGACTTCTTGTGGTATCTGTTACTACTCTTATAATTATGTTCCTACCTTATTTTAAGTCTGACAGGTACCACCATTGCCCACACTTCTGCATTTGAAGCCCTTCATAAACTCAGTGTTACAAAGTTCTACAGATGAAGAGGTAACATCGGTCTAGCTGACAAAATTTAGTAGTGTATTTGCAGGTATCTGTTAGTTCAGTCTGCTATAGCGCAACAGCTACGCCTGAAAATTGAAGTCTTGTTTTCTAATCTAGAAAATACAACAAAAGAAAAATACGATTATTGTAAAACAAACAGAAAAAGAAGGAACCCAAGCAAAACTGTGCTTACACAGAGTACCTGGAGTTTCTGCAGTAAATGAAAGGGGAAACCTTTCTCAAAAGCAGTATTAAAAACTCCTTTGTTTCCCTACAGTTTTTTAATTTATTCCTGTTTATTTTTCCTGTAATGTTCTATTCACCTATTCAAATAGATTTATAAACCTTCAAAGGAAAGGGAGAGGCAAGGAAAAATCCCTGTATTTGTGTTGACAACTCAGTGCCTGCAGCCTCCCTGCAAGATGCTGTCTGGTGACACTCCCTTCCATGGAAGGAAGCAGGAGAATTTTACTGTCCTGGACCAGGCAACATCTCATGCTCTTTATGACCAAATTGATGGAAGCAATTGTTTCTCATTTCTCCATTTTTTTTTTTTTCTTTTTACCTTACCTAAGATAGAATTTTATTTCTTGGCTTAACTGGATTGGTAAGAGACCTGGTATAGTAAATAGATGAAATGATGAACTGTGAAGTTGTCTGGTACAAATCATGTACTCTTGATTTTTTGAGCTTTCCCATCCCTGTGTGCCCAAATTTGCCTCAGATCTGCGATTCTCATTCACAGTATTGGAACAGCTACTCATTCCAGTCTTGAAGTTCTGGCAGTGGGAGTCAAGGAAGCAAATTAAATACCTAAATATACTGTATTTTGTTTAGAAATAGAATCAGGTATATTTTAGAAATGCTTTAACAGTACAATGTTGTCCTTAATAGGCCTTCTTGAAATTAATTCTTACTCCAGTTGACCTATCCATATAATTGTACACCTGTCCTTTGTACATGGACTTTTTCACATGTTTTTTGGAGTTGGCCTGCTTAAAGCAGCCACAGCCTGAGAGCTGATTCTGTGAGGTGTCCATTTAGACGTGGCTGCTCTTTGGGCCCCCCCACTTTCTGTTCCATCTAGGACTCAGTTCCTGCTTGCTTTCACTTCCACCGTGTTCTTACTGAGACATCACAGCTGTAATCCAAGGCTGATTTTTTTGCCAGCTTTCAGATTTCCAAGAGTGGCATATTCCTATGTGATTTCAACCAAGTTTGGTTTTCAGACCAGGTGATCAGCAACCATTTCCCAAATATTTTCTCAAGGTTTCTCCCCTGTAAGATGTGACTGGATACCTTTGAACCTTTTCACTAGCTGAGTGGGAAAGATGTAGCTTTGATCAAAATAAAGTTGCAATAAGACATCCAGAGGTGCTCAGTTTAGCACAATTGGAAGAAGACTGGAGGAACCTCGATACCTCTGAGTAACACCTGAAGTATCCAGGATGTTTTGGTCCTTGGTAACATTTTTTGAAAAGTGGTTTCTGTGCTTCAGATTCTGGTGTTTCTGAATTTCTGATTGTTCTTCAGGTTCTGTGCATAAATGAACAGATTACGGTTGTTAGGTGAACAGATTTACAAGACATTGGGAAACCAAGAAATTAATTTTTGATTCCCTGCCTTTCTACTTACTGGCCTTAGTACCTTCCCCTTTGCTGCAGTGTGGGTCTACAGGAAGAAAGGTAGAAATTTCTTTTTGATTATGCAAACCATTGCAGTCACTCCATCAGTGTCCCCAGTCACAAGAATATCTATTTCTTTGAGTGGTATTCTGTAATGTCCTAAATATTCTTTCAGTAAAGACTTCTGACTTTATAGTGCTCTCTGGGGAGTTGCTCAAAGCTGCAGGTTCTGTCAATGCAAATGTTCATTCTTTTAAAGGTGAAATATCATACAAGCTGGAGCAGCCATGCTGGATGAAGGCTTCTTAGCCCTTTCAGTGCATAAATTAGACATAGTAATGAAATAATATATCTCCTGTTGCATGAAAGTTTCTATTTCAAAATAAAAAAAATCTGTGATTAATCTGACATCCACTGATTCCTGAAATTCCTGGAAGCGTATTATTGTTGTTTTTATGGTTCAGTTTTAGTAGTGCTAAATTCATTGCCCATATTCAGGTTGTAAGTATTTTGCACAGATTTATGAACCAAGTATTTATGCTGATACATAGTTTGTTTACAACCCACTACAGGTGAGTGGGCAATGTTGTTGCTCACAGTTTCAGAGAAACAGGTCCAGGTCAGAGCAGATCAGTGTGATGGGACACATTCCCCTCCAAAATTTATCAGGAATTGTCTATTCCTACCATTAATACAGATTAACATTGATTTTACTAAGTGCTTAACTGTGATGATTTTACTTTCTTAACCCACCTTCAGCATCCCTCTTCATAAGAGAGAGCTAAGGGTTTGCAGAGTATTCAATATCTTTATGCAGAACTCTCAAATTATTCAAGAAGCTAGTAATACATTTTAATTTCTTTGTGGTTTTGCATTGTGGTTTTATAGATTGACTGTAATTTTGCCTATACATGCCCGCAGGATCTGAGAAACTGAGCCTCATTATTTCAATGAATTTACACTAAATATATCTTGGTCACTTAAACTACTTTTCAGCAAAGAGATTATAGGAGGCCAACAGATGTAAGTATACATTTTTTTAATGTGATGTAATTTCATTTGGATGATTCTTCTGGCTTTTGAATTGCTAAAGAGTGCACATGTTCCTTTACTTCTGGACAAAAAAAAAAAAAAAAGGAACAAGAATTCCTGGAATTTAATTGGAATTCTAGTACGAATCTACATGATGTACTTAGCAAACAGTCTCAGCAGTAGTGGTGATTAGCGCCCTGGTCTGAAAGGCTGGAGATCTGAGGTCTCTTCCCCCCTGTTGAGTAGTGGCTGCAGGGCATGGTGAGCTCCTGGTGAGCTGTGACCTTTCTTGAAAGTACAATAGGCTTCATGGGAAACTACTCCAGTGCTTCTGTCTCTGACCTTGTGCTTTGGGGATGCTGGGATTTCTCCAGAATGAGCAAATACTGAGATACTTTTCTGAATTTTTCTATATTTTGGTCTGGCTGATGTGGCGTATCTTGTGATGTGTTCTGCAGCTAGTTCAGGTATATGGAATAGGATGTGTGTGATGCTGCACTTACTGCAGCTCAGCTAGAAATATTCATTTTTTTGCAGGTGGCAGGTGAAATTCACTGGGGTATAAAGGAAAAGTTTTGATGAATAGCTGCACATTGTCTCCGCCTGAGGTCTGTTGTTGCATTTGAACTGTAAACTGAAATGACAGTCGCTTGCATGGGAGAACACCCAGGAGAGCACAGCAACAGCAATGCCACCTGTTACTCATTGTGTGACTAGTGCAAAGACACTGGGGTCTGTGTGTGAGAAGATATGAGAAAATATGATCTGTTTCTTCCTTTGCTAGTGAAAAAATTCTGACATAGATTATGTGTACATTGAAAGGTAAACATTTCCATTATGAGTTCTACGTGCTGGAGCAGTAACTATTATTTCCCTCAGGACCTCATCATATTTAGCAGTATTTAAGTTTTATGAAGTATTGCATTGCATTAAATCTTTGTTATTCCTTCCTTGAGCACCATTGCTTTACAAAAAAACAGTGGGATGTATTACTGTGTGAGAAATTTTAGAAGGTGCATAAAATCTTATAGTTTACTCTTGACCAAATTGTATAGCATATATGATGTTTTCCCAATAACACATTTCTTTAAATGCTAAGATAAAAAGCTTTTTACTTTGGGAAATTAGATCAGCTTGAAAAATATACAAAAAATATTAAAGAAAATAGAAACAATTACCAAATATTTTATCTGTAAAGGGAGAAGGTACAGTAGGTTTTCTGGTTTACTAGTGAATATAGCTTTAAAACTTCATGAAGAATGTCATATGCTGCTTAGGAGGATGTCACTAGAAATGCAAATGATTATAAATTTTATAACTAGCTTGTGAATCTTTCAGCAACAGATGAAATTTTTATGGTTTCCCTTGTTTTCCCAGGTTGTACCTGTGAATCTTGGATACAGGGATTTAAAAGATGCTGTGAGGCTGGAATCTGGTAAATACGTTTCCCTCACCTGACTCAAGGTGTAGGAGCACTGCATCACCAGAGAGCTCTGCTCCTTGCGTGTCTGCCAGGACAGACTTCTCATCACTCCTACTGCACAGGCTGTGAGTTGTTCAATTTGCCTTTAGCGAGTGATGAATTGGTCTAGAAGGCCAAAAATAAGGTTGGGATGAATTGCCTTCCAGACTCCAACATTCCTCTCCACAGGTTGCTGAGGAAGGTCAGCTTGGACAGGTAATTTTAAGAGCTCAAAAGTTAAGCAATGACACCCTAACAAGTCTGAAGTAGAGTCAGAGGCAGGAACTGAACCCTGAGACCCAGTGAGAGTCTTATGTTCTGGACAATTTACAGTATCTTTAAACAGTCCAGATTTTCTATGCTTTCATACTCAACATTGTCTGAGATTGGTTTCCTTGAGGAGACTTCAGTTTTAGTTTGGCAGAAGCAGACACATCCTAGATTACTAGCTGTATTTGAAATGTTTAACCTCAACCCAGACTTTTTTGGCAGAGTTATTCAGTAATAATTTTTCTGTAATAAAAACCAGGCCTTTGGTTTTAGTCAGAGCTTGTCGTCTCTTGGAAGACTGGGCCAGTTCAGTGTTCATTTTTACAAGGAAATCTGCTTGTCGTCTGTGAACACAGAAGTGAAAAAAAATTGTTTAATTTAGAACTTTTCTCTATCCTCATTCTGGAAGAAAATGCTGATTTCTTTTCAAGCTTATGCTGAGAGCAGCCAAGTGCTCAGGTCTCATAAGACTATCCCATAAGAGAGGATAACCTGCAGCTAAAAGAGGCAGAGACAGTATCAGGGAAAGAGACACCTGCAAGGAAAATAAGTGCAATATTCCTCACAAGATGATATTTTTCTAATTTCTTGAGGGTTGGCCCCACTGTGTCAATCACAAATGAAGGGAAAGGAGAATATGTAAAATAAATCAGTGTTCATCATACTGGTTTTGGAAACTGTAGCAATTTACTATCATAATACTTGAGGGCAAATCATACTGAGGTGTCATAAATAAACCATGTAACATTTGATTTTCTGCATATTGTCATATTTCTGTGTATCAGAGTTTCGACTGCCAGTCAGCTATCATTTTATCTTGCTAACAATTTGGTATCAGTTTTGTTTCTTCAACCTTGTTTCAAGTCCAAAAATTACATGCTTTTACTTCGACTAGCATGAAGAATTAGGACATGAGGAAACAGCAGAATCCTCTGCTACAGTGAGTGTTTGAAAACCTTTGTCTACAGCTGTTCTGCTTGTACAAATAAGAAGAGTTTACATTTTTTTTTTTTTGCTTATTAGTTTTTAACCAAGTGAAATGTGAGCAGGACCCTTAATGAACTAGGATGTAATAAGAGCAGTTCGAAGTATTGAAATTGGAGGTTGTGACTTGGGCTTGTTCCAAGAGAGAGGAATGTTTTGTGCTATACTGTCCAGCATCCCAGTTAATACATTAATACTAAGTGGTTGAACCTTGTGATATGCTGAACTTCCCAAAAACCAAAGGGAACAGGGGATTTTGATATACATTGAAAATATGTAATGTCTACAGGGAACTGTCCTCCCTTACACCTGTATTTTGTCAGATGATCAAAGATTAAAAAGAAAACAACAGAGACCAAAAAAAAAAAAAAACAACAACAAAAAAAAAAAAGCAGCTGGTTTTGGGACATTCCCTAAACATTTTAGGACTACTTGGTCTCTCAATGCTTCTTATAGCTACTGAAGTGACCCATAAATCACCTCCTGAAAATTTAGAAAAACCTTCTGGTCCTCAATGGTTTTCAGATACGTGCTAGTTCTTTCTCAGCTCAAGTCTTGATACTTTCCTTCAAGTGAAATGTAGCAAATATTTTGCAAAACGGGTCTCCTTTGAGCCCAGAAGGGGCTGTCTGCTGTTGAGGTGTGTAATGCAGGAGAGACCTCTCTTCCTTTAGTGTAAAGAGTCAGCTGGGAGGTAATCCCTAGGTACAAGACGAATAGTAGTGCAGGAGTAAGTTACCTTAGCCAACTACTGCCTAAGCATCCCAGCCCGTGTCTTTTCTGCAATTATTGCATTTAATACAGCTAGTTACTTGCACAAAAGAGCTTCCGGATACAGCAATTTCCACAGAGGGCTGTTAGGGAATGTAGAGGCCCATCATTTAGCTCTGATATTGTTGGGTTGTCAGAATTGATCATAGCTCTTGACGGAACACCTCTAGGTTTTTTTATGAAGTGCATCAGAGTGACATTTCACATTGTTTAAGTAGGAGTGATCTGTTAGCTTATATTTTATCTAAAACTGCAGAGCAAACGACCTCCCTCAGGGTCTAAATACATGAATCCTATGTACATGTTATAATTAATACTAGAGCTAGGAGAGAAATTCATAACAAGGGGCCAAAGAGCTGGGCAGAACAACTTGTCAAAAAGAAGGAAATTCCACAACAGATTAGCTTATTTTTAAGCATGTCAAGCTCTACATACAAACATGATATATTGCTTCCTTGTAATGTCTGTTTAGGTCCAGATGCTCGAGGCAGTGTCAGGGAGTGCTGTAAATTTTGTCTGAGTCAGTGCAATTCTGATTGATCTCTGAGTGTAAAATCGATAAGAAGACACTGTCATTTTCTTAAAGGATGAGCTAGAAAAGGAAAATAAATTAAGACTCCACTGAATGTCTATCTCCAGTGCTCATTAATTCAGTGTGGTCTGTACTTTGTTAATGTTATGTCCTCAGCTTTAATCTTCCAGGTGCTCTTCCTGCAGTTAGTAGACAGCAGCCCTTTATTATGTTATGTATATTTCATCTACACATGGTGGAAATAAAATGTCTGCCCTCTTTTTTTCCCCTAGCTCCTGATTAATCCATTTTATTATTTTTCAGAAATACATCACTTGGGTACTGATTAACTTAAAAATGGAAAGCCATTGTCTTTCTTGAATGCCCTTCATCAGAACTTACACACCGGCTGCTCATTTGTCTTGGGTTGTTACAGCAAATAACGACTACCAGGCATTTCCCCTTATGTAATATACTCCAGGAAGATTAATTTACTTCTGCTCTTTTTCTCTGCTTCTTTTCTGTCTACTAAGACTTTTTTGACATATTTTGAATTCCCTCCCAGCTCCCACTCTCCCGCTTCCTCTTAAACACTTTGCAGCCTGCACCAGAGCAGCAGTGCTAACACTGACCATTCTAGTCTCCAAAGTCACCCAGTGCTGCTGCAGACACAGCTGGCTCCCTTCTGGCCCGACTTGCCTTTCTGTGCCTTGGTGAATATGAGCTCAGGGGGTTGTCCTGTAAGAATAACAATACACTGTCACCTTAGTCCCACAACTTTCTCTTGCACAAGAAGTCATCTTGAAGTTAATAGGTCTGCTAAGGGGAGTACAGGCTGCTCTCGAGAGTACAGCTTAGAGAGAGATGCTGTTTCACTGAAATATAGAATTATTTTTATCGTTAAGCAGTCATTTCCCTTTCTACACATCTACCGTCAATGTAGAAATAGCTTCTAAAGATAAACAACAGGTCATTTTATGCTTCAGTTTCTACTTTGCAATGATAATATCGGGGCCCAAACAACACAGTGACTATCAGTGATCAAGTTTTAAAAATAAAAAAAATCAAATACTTTTGGCAAGAACAGGAATATTTTCCATATTCTACTCCCCACCCACCAGCTATTCCTAATAACTAAAATTCTATTTACTTACAACTTCATATACCTACATATCCTCTAGGGCATGTTGATTGGGAAAACAGAGGTAGTTGAAAAAGAAGACCTCTTGACTTCAACAAGCATTTAATGCATATTCATGAAGCATATTATTCCCATTCCTTAAAAAAAGTACAGTACATGTCAATTAATTACTTTTCATGGAGAGGCTCTTGGTGAGACTAGACCTTGCACCATCTGTTTCCTTGTTGAGCAGGCCTCACCTGAGCTAAAGGAGTGCCTTCAAGGATCTCATCAGCAGTCTGTAACATTTTATGTGAAAATCATCCTTCAGGACTTTTTCCCGTAATCACTGAATTTTGAATTTCAGAGAAGCTCAGAAAATGTTTTAAATGTTACATTCACTGTGTGTAGAACTGAGTGTATTCAGCTAAACTCTAAAATGCTGTGTGCTTCTACATTTATCCTTGAAAAGGGCATATGTCAACTCATAGGTCTTCTCCTCGTAATAAGTCAAAAAGTTATTCTTTGGCAATAGCTCACCAGGGTAGTAGCACTCCAGAGGAGGCTGAACATTTGTCCAAATCTACTGTTCTTACCACAAGACTACAGCCAGTAACATCTAAAGCACGAAAATCTCTTCCATGGCCCAAACTATCAAAATGTCTTTTGTAGTATTTAGGTTAAATTGTGGATTCTATCATCTTTGTGTATTAGGAGAGAACCAGATGCCTGATTTGCACTTGACATGCATGGCCCGATCTCCAGGTTCCTAGGAAGTCCTGATTCCATGATGTTAGCAGAGATATTGACTTTGCTATATCTGAGAAAGCAGGCGAAGGTGAGTTCATGGCCAAAACCCCTTCAGGGCAGAGACAGGATATGTGGCATTCTGCTGCATCTTCCAAGCCACCCATCAAGGTAATCTGGATTTTTTAAACAGAAAAACCTGTAAACTTCCTCCAGACAATGACATTCCACATTAGGAGAAAAAATTATGACAAACTAAATGCAGAGAGTAGCCCAGATACAGAATTGCCTCCAGGTTAGATAAACACTGATCTGATTGTTGTCTGAATTACAAATCTGTAAACCCTCTGACAGCCAGCTATTTGCAAAGGCAATAAGCATTTGTGATAGGAAAGGATTTCATAGTGGTTATGCTGCCTAGCCACATATCTAGATCAGCTGATCTTGGGAGTCAAGTCAGAAAATCTCCATCAAAATGGAATTGCTCAAACGAAACATTATTGAGAAAGTGTATTTTTCAAACACACCTTGAATGTGACTGAAATGCAGCAATAAGTTTATAAACCGTATCATAGTAGACATTTTTATACTGTCCTTGAAAAATGGACCTATCGTTGGGTAGATGGAATGGGTTTAATAGTAATATATAATATAAATACATGTAGTAAATATATAAAGCTATGTATATAATGCACATACCAAATGACAGTACATGTATATTCCAGATTGCCTGCTCTCCAGAGCTTCTGCTATATGTATACTTCCAACAGTCAGACAATCAAACCTGTGCAAATTTATTTACCCACAGCAGGTTCAGAGTATAGGATTTGACATCCTTTAACCAAGTTTTTTAAACCATGCCTGTATGTAGTTGAATGACTTAGCATGAATTTGTGTGAGCTTATTTTTCTGGAGAGGATCAGTTCCAATTTTAGATCTAAATGTTTAGTGCATAAACAGAAAAAACCATCTATAGGTTTTTATGGAGGGAAAAATCCACCACAAATAACCACACTTCTACTGTGAGAAAAAGCAAAATTAACTCAAATTAAATTTGTTCTGGCTTTATTATTTGAATCAGAATTCCCACTGATTTTGGTGGATGAAGGTAACAATTCCTGTTCTGTTCTTCCATCATGTGACTTAGCTAAACTGATCCAAAAGTTGATACTGAAATTCTGAATGTAGCAAGTAGGGTGATAGTAATGTAGACTTTGAGTCAAGACACTTAACCAGTCTATATTTCCCCTGGGAATAGTAAGACATTTATTAAAATGTATCAAAATTATGTCTATCTGCTTTTCAACAAAAATTCTTGACATGGCTAACTACATCCTTAAATACAAGAGAAGAGATGCTTTTACAGCTCTAACAGGGATTTGTTTATGAGACCCTTAACTTTCTCTTCAGTCAGACTTGCATTGACTCCATAGAAACAGAAAATCAAGTTGGATCAAGCTAATTTAAGCACTATAAAAAGAGGTTAGATGCAGAGTGTATTGATATGGATCTGTTTATAAAGGGATAATAATTTAAGAGACCTAATGTGCTCAACACACAACCATGTCTTCGGTTGCTTAAAGGTTTAGGATTTTTGTCATTGCAACCATGTCCTGGTGTTTTGAGCAAAATTATTTAGATAGGTATTGCACTTGATTTTGAAAATAGAGTGCTGTTGTACAACTTTACAATAAGATGCTAGTTACTGGTAAAAGTAACACATTTCTTGAGGTTTTGTTTACCCATGTTTAGATTTCTATCAAATAGATTTGGGATTGATATCTGGAAAGGAAGATGGCATGCAATTTGCTCTGGGATGGGGGAACAGACATCCAAAAGAAGTGCTACAAGAAATGGATATCCAAACGATTTTAAACCAAGGCCTTGGTCCCAGTCACAAAAGCTCAAACTGAAATAAGAAAATTAGGAATTTACATTAAAATAGTAAGGTGTGTTTAGGAAAATCTGAACTTTGACACGGTTCATCCAACTAGGTCTGTCATATTGATCTATGAGATTTATTGTCACAATTAAAAATCTACATGGAAAGGGTTTGTGTAGTTTATTGTAGTATGAATTATCTGACTTGTTACTATACTGAACAATCTAATATTTCTCAATCTGATTTTATACTTTGGTTATTAAACATCTGGGAATAAATTTTCAAAGCTGTGAAATTTATCCCCAGCTGTTCTGTGAACACTAGTGGAAACAGGTGTACCAATCCCAACATTTCATAACACTCAGCACATAGGTGTAAGGACTCACTGCTCTTTCTGAGCAGTAATTCGTTTCTTCTTACAATGAATTCATGCTGTTACATATAAATGTCTGCCAATTTATAAAAGGCTGGGTGCTATTGAAACCAACAGGTTAGTTTCCTTTGACTTCAGTGGGGGGCAGGATTGATCTGAGAATGTAACCAGATTTATGTTCTTTATGATTGTGCATACTGAGCATACTGAGGAGTATTAATGAGAACGTGTTTTACAGTATGTGTGCTGCATGTGTTTCTCATCCCAAGAAACCTCAGAACTGCTGTATGGTTATATATCTATGATGTGGCTAGAACCTGTATCCTTTTGGATTTGAATAGCAGCAGTAAATCAATGTACATGTTTATACTGTATCATGAATCTCCTTTTCTATTAGAATATTTGAAACAGCAGCAGATGACTTGAATTTGTGAATTCAAAAGCAATGTTTTCTGCAACAAGGAGCATTTTCAACAGTGGCTGCTATTGTGAGGGACTTGGTTTAGTGGCTTAGTGAAAGCATCATAACATCCTTGCCACTTTTGCAGGTTTCTCATAAACAACTTGCTTTCATTTAGACACTCCTTGGCAAACAGTTGAGTCCCTGGCCTCCAGCAGATTTCACCTGCAGTTTATTACTCAAATCCAGGTACCAAAAGAGAAAAAATGTTTCTTTGTAAATCAGCAGTATTAATATTTTACACATTTGAATCACTTGCTCCTTCCTATATCACCCTTTTGAGACAGCATTTTTTCTATAACATTGTCAAAATGAATTGCAGTCATGCTTCATAATACAGGTGTTGAACATTCACCTCACATATGCTGAAGTAGCAACCACGGGCATTTTTCCATCTCTTCTGGAATCACCAACTTTTGAAAGCACAGCTGTTGCTCCAGGTACTTTTTCTGTCAGTCCTTAATAAAAATGGAAAATCCCTAAGAAAAAGACAACAGGTCTTTCAACAGGTGAAAGAATGTATGTAAGTTGCAGTATATAAAGAGGCTTGCAAGAAGGCTGGAGAGGAACTTATCAAAAGGGCATGTTGTGGTAGGACAAGGGCGAATGACCTGAAGCTGAAGGAGGGTTGGTTTAGATTAAAAATTTCTTACACAGTGTGTGGTGAGGCACTGGAACAGGTTGCCCAGATAAGTTGTGGATGCCCCATCCTTGGAAGTGTTTAAGCCCAGCCTGGATGGGGCTCTAAGTAAACTGGTCTAGTGAAAGGTGTACCTGCCCATGCCTATGTAGGTAGGTAGGTACCCCCCTAGAGGGTCTTCAAGGTTCTTTCCCACCCAAACCATCCTCTGATTCTATGAAAATAGAAACAACTTGGTGGGAGAATAAATTCCCCTGTCAAGCACACTGATTGAAGGGTGTATTATGTTGTGGAAGAAAGGGACTTGGGAGATTTTTTTTACTCAGGCTTTTCCCTTGTTGCCTGGACCCTTTTCCATGCATTATTGGTTGCTGACAGAATGCTTGTCTGAAATGTGCTTTCCAAGACATCTGATTATTTCTCTGTTTTATGAAATACATGAAAAAGAGAGAGCAGCTGCACTGCTCTCCTTCAAATACATCTTCACAGTCACTTTCTGATACTCATCTGCTCTCTTGCCATCACTTAGGCACCCAACACTACTCCACCTAAAACAAACCAGAAGACCCTTATTAATCAACCAAGCCCAGAGGGGGTACTTTCATAATTTAATGATTGCAAGTCCATCTACAAAATGGATAAAAATGTATGTTTACTGAGAGATTTCCTTGCTCTGTCCTCATTCTGTTGCTTCTGTCATTTGTCTTGATGTTGCTGTTGGAGTCCTGGAAGATTTGTCTAGAAAAATTAGGCACTATAAAAACATATTGAAGCCCTGCCAGTGTCTTCTTTGACCCGTGCATTCTGCTCTTCCTTGCTCACAGGGGCTCTTTTATCTAAGACAAGCTTAGCCTTAGACATTTCCAGCCTGCAATGGTGGCTGGAAATTAGCTCTTATCCTTCTTTCCACTCATGCACAAGCCCAGAATTCTCCACCTTTGTAAAGCAGGACAGTAATCCCAGGAGCAATCCTGCAATCCACCTTCTTTCTCAGAGCTGCCTGTACAACGTGTGACACAATGCAGAGCCATTGCCATGAGTATTCATGCCATGTTTCACTCCTGCCACAGCAGTGGTCCATTTGTACTCCATTAGAAAGTGCATTTTTCATTCGCCCACAGTCTACGCAAAATTTTTAATTTTTTCACAGATTTTACCTTTTTGCTTTTATGACTAGAAAAATCTCTCTTCTATGCAGAATAATTGTTCTCCGGTTCCAAGAAGCTTCTCTACATTTGCCCTTAAAGGAATCTTTTGCTTCTCCGTTTCCTGCCTTTCTCCTGACTTATTAAGGCTATATGTGATACATTATCAGTGTTACTAAGGTGCTTAATTTCCAGTTGATTTCAAAGAGCATGTGGTAATACAAATAAGTATTTTTGGGAAAAGCAGTATGCCTTTTGTGCCTTGTAAAGGCATTGCAGGGCCCCTACACACTTTGAAGAAGTGGTCTTCCATTATAAGAGAGGTACCCAAGTGACTTCACAACAACTGCAATTTTACATTGGTGCTCACTATGTGAGCAGCCAGACTTCTCTGGTTACTGTATTTATCAGCCTAGCTCCCACAGTCTTATTCCTACATGTAATGTCCTACCTCTGTGACATAAACCTACCCCATACTGGCAAAAATAATATAAAACCTAGATCTACAATACTTTTATGTGATCAGACTCTTTTAACCAGGTCAAGGTTTATAAAAATTCTTCACTTAGCTAAAGCATCCCCTCACCTTTGCCTTCTGTAGAACTGGCTGATGCATAATAGAGCACTGTGAGGAAGCTGGGTAACAGTGGCCATTAAGCTAAGCCTGCTTTTTTTGATTGAAGAAGTCTCTTGATAGAACAGAGAGACCTAGAACCTACCTTATTTATGTATATTGATAGATTTTGCCATTAGGAAATCACAAAAGTCTAAGAAGAGTAAACCTTCTCTTTAACATGCTTACAGACTTTTCCTCTAGACCATTTGCCCACTTTTCAGTTGGTGTGCTAGGTGTGCATTCTTGGCTTTGAAAGGTATTAGAAGTCACCTCAGGCACCTTTTAGCCTGTTCAGTTACATTCCTAGCAAGAAGGGAAGCTATTCTCATCCCAGATGTGATCCCATTTAACCCTTGCATGGAATAATAGTGAAATTTGCTGTCTTCACCATTAATTTATGGTCTCTGGTTTTCCTAGGGTGTCTTCTCTGAAGTACATGCTTATTCTTCTCCGCTATTTAGAGAAGCTGGTGCTTTAAGTAAATTCACTTCAGGGCTAGCTGCTGGGCATCATTCCATTACCATGATGACATTGGTGATTGTACTGCCTAGAAGTATGACAATATAGAAAATTATTGGAGTGATGTATGTAATGAAAATGCTTCATCCTCCCATGGGCTCTTAAACAGAAGGTTCCTAAAGCTGTCGCATCAGTTGAAAACATCTCTAACAATTTCATAGTTTACAAGGTGAATATATCCTTGTTAATTCATTTTTTTTTTGGTTCAGCTCTAGCTTTCAAGAAAAATGAGCAAGCCTGTGCCTCAAGAACTTAGACCAGCTGCAATGTAAGGACAATTTAGGCACCTATATGAAAAAGACTCCCAGAAACCTTTGGACATTCACAGAATTCTGTAGAAGCAGATCTAAATATCTTTAATTACCTCGGTGCTCATCACTTCTCTGAGCCTGTTTGTAACCCAATTATTTTGTTCCCTTTCCCAGTACAAGCAGGAATACCTCTTCCCTCCTGTTTTGCCTTTTCCCTTTCTTTTTGTTCCCTTCATTATTGACTTTCTTATCCTTGTCTCCTCAAAGAGCTCAGAAAGTAGTTTGACCATCAGCAAGGCAGTTTCATTGCTGCAGGAAATGAATTTGAGCTGGTTTGGATCTAGGATTTGTTTCCCATGAAAGCACTCTAACCACTACAAGGCATGGAGTTTGCTGGTGTCAACCAGGTTATCTTTTCCACAGAGATTACATGGATGTCAGGAGGGCAGGGGACTGGTCCCTGGAATTACTGGCCCAAATTGCTTCTCAACAAGTGCAACCTGGCCCCTGAATCTGTAGGAAAAGTGAATTTTTTTTCTGGTTGCCTGAGGCTGGGGCCTGTGCAGCATTGTAGCATCTCTTAGGTGCCCTCTCAAGAAACAGGCTCTGAAATCTGTCTTGTGTTTTCTGATCCTGGCACAGAGCATTTTGAAGTGGAGAATAGTAAAGAGTCACCACGTGCAAGTCCACATGTGAGCCTGGCTCTAAGAGCTGGATGAAAGGCATCATTTATCCAGCAGATGAATTTTTCCTTTGCTGTTTGAATGTAGGGGCTGATAATAATAGTGTACCCCTTAACAAGGTTTGATATTTCCAAATGTCATCTCTTCTGGTTTCATGGTTAGAACTCGCTGATTGTTCTAACATCTTAATTAAAAGTGTAACTCTAATAATGAACTTATTTTCATCCTGCTTCTCTGAGTAGTGCATTGTATCAAAGGACAAGCAATTCAGAAAGCAGTTAGCTGTGGATCAACAGTGACACAGAGCACTTGTGTAGTCGCTGGGGGTCAGTCAGTACATTTCTTTCACACTGGTGCTAGTCAATCACTTTTGTTTTCCAGATTAATTATGTGGCCTTTCATTTAAAAACGTGGCACTCTGGTTTCTTGCCATTTTTCATTTCACTTGTGTCTTTGCCTATGTGAATTTTACACCAGGGCCTTCTCTATGTTGTGCTTTTCCTCTTTTATAGGCAAGAAAGTGGAAAGAGTTCAAATAATCTGAAAACCTAAGGGAGTGAAAGGGGGTTAGTTCATAATTTCTGTATATCGATAAAGAAGATAATATAAACTCCTCTTGCAGAGGTGAATATTTCACCGTGCTAATGTTATTGTCTCCTTTCTCTTCATGTTCTATAGTTTCCTGTGAAAGCTGAAGCAGTGACTATATTCAACACCTGCGTCTTTAACAGCCACTGCAGTATAATTACCTTTCTTGAATATTCTATAGAATTGTCAAACAGCAATTTTCTTTTTCAAGACAAGCTTTTGAATAATGCCGTTTACATACAGAGCTTAACTTCTCTTATGTTGAAAATCTAATTATAAGTATCCAAAATTTACTGCAAGTTTGCTGTTTTATAATTCAGTCTACATAAAATTGTTAAAACACAGCGTCTTTAACCTTCATTCTAGAGCTGAATCAGCACACTCTTTATTGGACATTTTTTAGTCTTAAATGTAATTGACTCTGTAACAACATTTGATTTTTCTGATTGCGTTTATCTTAAAATTCTATACAGAGGTAAAGAGCAAGAGGACAGGCTATTGATAGATATGCCTAATGTTCTTTTATGGTTTTTTCATACAGTGAATATTTATTTTGTGTTGGAAGAAGCATATCTTAGCATTTCACTGAGACAATCTAGGAAAAACACTCCAGCATATTTTATTCTGTTTGGTGTATTATTCACTGGATATTTAATGCTGATCTTGATGGATTAGATCAGACTGTAGATAATTAGCCAGGAAATCTTAGAGCAAATTGTGGCTTGAATTGTGCAACGTACCGTCATCCTAGTCAGGCTGCTTTTGCAGTCTTAGCCATAGAAACATCGATAGACAACCACCTCGACTATCTCAAGCAGCACAACTTCAGTATTCTGTTCGGAAGGTGACATTAGAATGGAAAATTAACATAACATTGTATTATTTCTCACTGATGCAAGCTATAAATTAATGTTATGAAATGTTATGAGCATATCTGCAAAACTACCTCTTACAAAATTAAAGAGTATTGTTATAATCTTCCAGTTGTCACTCCGGGAATTCCTGTGTTGTCACACGTGATTTTCAGTGTATGGTAAGCTACATTTTGCTTCTCAGCCGCTCTTGATTTCAGTTCTCATTGCCAATTTCTGTCCAAGGTTTCTGTAAATCTTTTGTGTCCTTTTTCTAAGCATGTCCTATTCTCAAAAAAAGAATCCCTCAACTATTCACTCTGCAGCTTACAGTGAAACCTTCTCAGCTTTTCTTTTCAAATACCATTATCTATGCATGCATATAATAAGCAAAGTGAAAAATAACTTTAAAGAATATTTCACATCCTGCTGATATCAATGTAATATGAGACAATGGCTCTGTTTATTATTCTCTTTTACTTTCTCCAGGTAAATGTAAAAATAACCTTTAATATTTTAGTCTTAGCATTTTCATTCCTTTTTTGTTTGGTTCGGTTTAAAGATCTTAAGTATGCCAACATCATCAGAAATTCTTAAGGCTTTTGAATGTATCCCCTTTGTGTTGCATTGTATCATGTCCAGTTTAACTTGTCTCTACCTCTTCCAGGAATGAAAAAATTCTCTGTGGCAAACACAAATGTGTGTAACATAGCATGCTTCTGTTAAAACATGAATTTCAAGTTCACTACTGGGAATAAATTACATCAAATAAATCCAGTTTTACAACAACTTTCTGAAGTGGTTTATTTGAAGTGATACATTTTGAGTAAAATATGTATATGTGCTGGCAGTAAAAATATATATTTGGAATCTATTTCTTAGGACTAGATTTTAGAACTATTTCAAAACAAAGATAATGCCGTTTTCCACAACAACAGTTTAAATTTTTATGTGGTTTACCTCATAAGATCTTTCATGGATTAAAGAGTAAGAACAAGTTTTCTCCATTACAAAATTCTCATTTAATCCTTATCCACACTTAGTTTATCAGATTAAATTGGACAAGATTGATGCAGGGGCTTTTTAAGCTGGACATCATGTGTAAAATCGCTAGACAACAGATTTTAAAGGGTGCCCACCATGACTTGTCACATCATCTTTCCTCAGCCTCAGCTGCCCTTGCATAGTCTTATGCAGGGTCAGGATTCTTCTTGGTGTTACACTATGGACCACTGCAGAGAAACAGAGCTGCGACACAGTCTCCAGCAGAGTTACTTATTACATCCTCAGCCCCCTTCACCTGCCCCAGCCATTCAAAATAACATCACACCATAAAATATTCATGAACAGTCCAGTGCTCCGTTGAGGGCCTCGCTTCTGCAGGTGGCTGTTACATCAGTAATTGCCCGATACTTCCCTCCACAGCGTAAAATTGTTTTCATTATGTGTCATGCACACAGAGCCAAGCAAATCCCTCTTGAGTGGTTTCCCAAGGGCTAGAGGGAGGTGGTACTTAACTTAAACAGGCGCTTTTGGCTTAGATTAAAAAAAAAAGAGAAAGAAAAAGCCAGTGAAAGCTCATCATTAACTCTACTTCTAACTGCAACAAAAAGCAGAAGCTCATGCAAAACTCTCATAAAGATTATCCTAAATGTCTCAGTTACTAGGAAGAGCTTTAGTGGCTTTAGCTGTTCTTATGATACTTAAAGCTGCTTCAGCCAGAGAAGAGAATAACTTTCCACCTGACTGAAGTTCCCATGGTTTGCTGTGCAAGGCGATAAGCAGGTTTCAGCAATAAACTCCTGCATTGTGAGACAATAATGCACAGTCAGGTCCCCCCATTTTGATTCAAGGGTGTCTTTTTCTTTCCCCCCTGTGGTGGACTAATCACAGCTCCACTTTGTTTAATTGCAGCAAAGAGAGAAATGTGTTTAAGAAGTCATTCTGGCCCTCTTTAAATGAATGCTCCAGTTCTTCAAAGACAACAAACAGGATGCATAATAAATAAGATTTAATTTTCAGATCAAAATAGGCAGAGTTAAAGATTTTATTGACTGATGTGGGAGAGAGAGATGCTTCTGAAAAGGGGGAGGAAAAAAAAGGAAGCAACAAGTGGGATTAAAGTCCTGGGTTTTATGCAGCACAAGCTGGTTTTGCATGGTGGGAGGATCAGTACAGGAATAAAATCTTTCCAGAATTAGTGGTCGGTAGCCTGCCGGGCACTTTGCTTCTGATAAAAATGCTTGTAAAACTATGTCAACCCCTTGATAATTGACACAGATGCACCCACTATGGTTTTCAAACTAAGACCTAGAAAACCTTGGGTGCGATGTATTGTAAATTATGGCTCGGGGTCATGAACTCCAAAGTGGTTGTTGTGGGTGAGAGGGTGGGACAGAAAACTGTTTATCAATCAAAAGTTTTCTTTCGGACTCTGACATGTCTAAGCTACAGCCCAAGTGATTGGGACAGAAAACCTCTTAATTCATTATTTTTAAAACTATGTTCTTTTTTTGTTGTTCTTCCACTCCTTAAAGGCAAACATACATGTACCTGTAGAAATTAAGTAGAATCATGACAAATTTATCAAGTTCTCTTCTTTTTGAAAAAAAAAAAATTAAAATTACAATTTATTGAGTATGGTCTGTGAAACATATAGTGAAACCATTTTAAATTTGCTTCAAGATTCTTACTAAGGTCTCATACAGGAAGGAGCACACACTACCTAATTTGATATACTCCAGTTAATATAGTTATATCATCTATCTATACTCCACATTTTGTGGAATTGATCTTCCAGGCTGATTTTGAATTCTATCAGAAAACAAGCAGACATATTTTTCCTTAACTTCTGGTGGTAAACTACTATGGCCGTGGTTTGGTGCTCTTTCATTGCTAAAATTCACAATTGCTAGTGACCATGAGCTGTGAGGTCTCATAATTTTGAGCAGGGACTCAGTGTGCATGAAATGACTCTCAGGAGCATCTGCTGTGGGCTTTTTTTCCCCTGTGTTAAATCGGATATGTGAGGTTATCTGGCATACTGAAAAGCTTTGTTCAGAAAGATTTTTTTTTTTTTTTTTTTTTTTTTTTATAATGAATGATGGAGTTCTTTTTGCTTCTGGCAACTATAGGCCTTTTCTGAATACAGCAAATGACTGTTTCAAAATGAAAACCACTATGTGTTTGAATGTAGTATTATGCCTAGTTGCTTTTTGAGTGAAAGGCGGCTTTAAAAAGTTAGGTATATCATTGCCAAAAAGGGCTACATAGTATTGTCAGCATTTTGAGAAGGAATAGGTCCTTTTTTTCCTGAAACTCCATTCTGGACAGCTGTTAGTGACTTACCAAACTTTTCATATGGATATGTATGTTAATGACAGGCAATGAACTGGAGATGAAGAGACCCAAACACAGACCAATCTCTTCAGTGCACATCAAAAGCCTTTACAAAAGGAGCAGTAAAAGAGGCAGTGATGGTGGAGCCTTCACTTTTGTACACTGAATTAGTTCTGCAAGCAATGAAACTGATCTTTTCTCCTTGCCAGAAAAGTCTGGTGATTTTTGTGAGTGCTCATTAGCACAAGAGGCATTTGTGAAGATAATTGACTGACGCTGATACTGCTGGCTGTCACAACAGTGCCAGCAGTGTATGTGCGTTTTTAATAGTTGTATTTTTCCCCCTTTCTTACATATAATGCTTTCTGAAAGATACTGGCTCTCTAAAGCTCGATGAGCCCATGCAAAGCAGGGAGTTTAAAGAACCTCTGCTCGGGGAATCTTTCTGCCTGACCTGCTATCTCTCTGCCTGCAAGGTGCATGGGATGGGTAAAGGGGGCTATGGGGGCAGAGATGATATGAATTTGGACAGCTAAGAGTCCCATAGCCCTCCCATATGGGGAAATATGGGAAGCCTCACCTTATAAGAAAGTGTTGCTGGCCAAAATAATGGGAGAAAAATTAAAGAACCCAGATTCACAATCAGGAGGAAACAACGCATGCAATGTTGGACTTGAGGCAGACAAAGAGAGGGGAAAAGCGCGCTGGTTGTTTGAGTGTGTACTCAGCCTTGTGCAGCGCAATCTGAGGCAGAGAACCCAACCATGCACACACACGAGTAGCGTGCTGAAAAACGCACGTCTCGTGTATCATCAGGTGCATTCCAGAAATATCCGATTTCAGATGTGTTCAGAGCCTGAGACTCTTTTTAAGAGAGGTTTTTCAGCACAGGTAAACTGTTGAATGACTGCTAGCATCTCTTAGCTTCAGCAGTACAACTTCATGGCATTAAGACAGTGTAAACACCAACTGAATTTGGCCTGTTACTTCGTGTGTGTTCAGAATGAATTATGATCAGCAGTGCAAGTGCATATTTTTATTTGGTGTTTCTGAGGACAAAAAAAAAAAAAAAAAAGACAAAACAAAAAAC
>WBMY01002455.1:394109-451519 GCA_013397315.1 Donacobius atricapilla | reverse complement strand
CAAAAAAAACCAAAACAAAAAAAACAAACCCAAAACAAAAAAAAAAAAACAAAAAACCCAAAACACCCCCCCCCCCTCCCAAAAAAAAAAAAAACAAACCCACACACACACAAAAAATTTTGCCTAGTAATTCAGTTACTAGAAAGTTCAGGATTGATGAAATTTACCAAGGGAAGTGGTGTTTTCACATTCTAAAATGTTTTGAAAGGAGCACTTGAATTTTTCAAACCAGCCTTGTTAAGCATTTTGAAAATATAAACTTCATGGACTTTGATGTGAAATATTAGCTACTTTAATACTTTAAATCCCAATGTCCCCAAATGAAAAGTCAAAATCAAAGTAAAATGTTTTGGATTTCTTAACACAGAGCATTGCATCCCAATGTACTTTAATTCTTTTTAGTATTTTTTGAACATTTGAAAATTTGTGGCTTTCAGTTTACAACAGGAAACTTGTTTGAAATCCAGAATTCTCACAGGACAGGACAATTGCTGTCCACAATTAGAAATAGCTCCCAGGAGTTTATTGATGTCAGAAGAAACTGAAAATATAAGGGTAGTTACTAGAAGCACATTACTTTTAGAATATAACTCTGTGTTAATGCTTAGCACAAAACAGATCCGTTTTTAGGATCTGATTTATGGGAAAATTAGGTCCCCTGTTTATCATCTTGGATTTGTATTCAATTTGGTTTTCTAAATAGATTTCACTTTAATATTTCTCTAGAATACAAAATCTGGATATTTTGGAGTAAAGATCTGAAGAGTAAACCAGCTGACCAAGAAGTTTTTAAAAAGGAATTTCAACTATGAGTTCATGACCTGAAATAAATGTTGCATAATACTGTCACCATTTTAGCAAGTAAGATTATGCTACAAAAGACTGTAATCTATACATTCATTAAAGTCTATCAAGAGCATGAGTGAGTGTGTGTGTCTGTGCGTGTTTGTGTGGAGTACCCTCTGTGGTTTGTCATATGGTTTTATTGACACATTAGGGAATGCTGTGTTGCTTATGAGTAGAAAGAAGTCATGAATGTAGAATGTAGTTCTTTCTTAGATAGCACCTAATGTGCCTGCATCTCTTGATCTGTTGTGCAAAATGGAATTGTTTATTTGACATGAACATTATGAAGGGTATTTAAGGCATCTCTCAGGTCAGTCTCTAGTTATGACTTCAGCATTCAGAAATGAAACTTAAAGCTTGTTTTAAGTCTATTTTAAACCTTCCCTAAGGAAAGTTATTATTTCATAACTGATTTCATAATGAGCAATGGTACAAACTACAGTTTTGTCTTCCAACCTTCTCCAAGTAGGAGCTGCTTATTGTGTGGGGAGATTTCTTATAGTGCTGTTTGAAAACATCTGACTGTAAACCTATGTTAGTACCAACTACTGATTCACAAATATCCAGCACATTATTATTAGCCTCCTGAGGATGTCAGGAATGAAGAGTTGCATGCATGGATTTGAAAGATGGCTCTCTAAAAGTGTCAAATAGCAAAAAGTATGCAGAGATTTTAGGTAAGATTGTTAAGGATGAGGGTGTCAGTGCAGCAGTTTGAGATCCATAGTAAATTCAAATGATGTCTCAATAGATAGTGTGTGGGTATTCCTTTTTAAGAAAATATTTAAATATGATTTTTGGTTATTTTTAGAAGCATTTTAAAAGAAATAACTGTCACAACAAGTTCGCACAGAGCACATTCACATTCTCTGAACTGATGTAATAGACGAGGGTTGAATTTCTGTTCAAGAGATGAGGCTAATAATGTATGTGACAGCTAGAAATTTTATCTATGATGTTAGCTTTGTGTTTAGAAAATATTTTATAGTACATCTCAATGACATTCTTTATCATCAAGTAATAGTCTGGGGGCAAAAGTTCCCAAATGTGGGCACTATTCAAAGGATACTTTACCAGGAGTTGTGTCTTGCTAAAAATTTTTACTTAAAACACTGATACCAGGCCAGTAGTCTGTGAAAAACAGCCTCCTGATTTTCTACTTACTATGGTTAGACATGCAAAAGACAAATGAAATAACAGACTTCCTGATAGAAAACAGCATGGAGAGAATTTTGGGTTCTATGCAATTCTTTTTAAACAGTCTTTCTATTTTCTTCAGCATCAATTGACATTTAATGTCATCTTTCTAAGCCTCATGACTGAAAATCCATTAACATCCTCTGTTAAAATAAAAAAGCACAGCACAATTTGAGTTCACATTTCTCCTGAAAATCTGACATGTCAGCATTTCATAAAACATTATTTTCTTGAATTGTTATATTTAAGGAAATGTTATGCTCCAAATAGCAGTCAGTAAAACAGATCTGGGGAAGGGATGGCAGGATTTGTAAGAAGTCAGTCAGCCAATTCAATAACTACAGGAATACCCCTGTTGAGAAAGTAGCCAAAGCTTTCCTCCTCTTTCTGTTTCTATATGAGGAATCACAGTCAGGGACTCTTCTAACACTGTAATTACAACTTCCTGAAGCGACCAACCCTTCCACCCCTTCTCATAACCTGTGCCTACTGCCACCTCAACAACCCAGCCAGAAGCTAGGCAGACTTTAATTTTCATGACTCCTCCCTCACTTCTTGCCCATGTATTGATCATCCTAAGATGTCATTGATCTGGTGGCAGCACATATGACTGTGATTTTTATTTGCCCTTGGACGGATCACGCAAATCTAGTGCTTTCTTCAATGTATTAGCTTCCAATATCCATTGATGATCTTGGCATATCTTTTAAGGAAAGATCTCGCCCATCCCATAACCATGCTCTCACGGTGTACTGCAGCACAGTTGGGAAAATACCCATCACCCAAACTGTTCATTCAAGATATGCCCAAGTGACTCTTTTTCTTTTGAGCAGTGATCTGGACAGTCACCCTTTTCCTCCCTTCCCACTCTTGCTGCAGAACAGTGACACTAAACCTGGGCTGTAATCCAAACACTTTGCAGGCATGAGGTGAAATAGCAGGGGGAGGCAGCTGCAGGCAGGCCTCAGAAGGGTGAGGAGTCAGGTAGCAAATAGCTGGGCGCTCACCTGCTGCAGAGTAACAACTTCCTCTATAAAGAGTTGAATTCTGGAGTACAGAAGAAAATAAAAATCAAAATCTGAGCCTCTGAGGCATGCAGTCACTTGGATTTGGAATTATGTAGTTGGGAAAATTCATACCTCAGAGCTGGAATTCCAATGTTCCTCCCTCTTAGGGATGTGACATATTGGTATTGAGGACCTGGAAGTGGGACACTTGCTCTGCAAATGAAACCTTCCAAGACATATTCCCTGTGTGAGATACTACAGCCACAGGTGGAGCAGAAGGTCCATCATCATTTTTTGGATACTGATGAAATGAACTCCAGTTTCTTAGACAGGAAGCTAATTTTGTGATAAAATACCATTATGAGAATGAAAAGAACAAGTTTTATCTTTGCAAATACTGTGTGGCAGTTTTATTTCAGATTTGTTCATAATGGGTCAGCTCAAGACAGTTACTTGGCAGTCAGAATCACCAATACTAGAAAGTACAGTCAATTATTTTCTTTTAAACAAGGTTACAGAATCTTCTGGTCTTCTTTTTGTATTCCACATGGGGACAGCTCTGGCCCATCTGAAGCATAATCCATATTACAAATGATGTTTGCCCTTAAAGAGAAATCTCTGAGCTCAGTAAGACAGCCTGTTTAACCGAGGTGAGATACAGGACACACATCAGACACTGAAAGATCCTGGGAGAAATTGATGCAGGAAGATTATAGACACATAGCTGGCATCTGAGTGTGGCCCAGTCACGGAACGTAGTTTATTTCACACAGGGTAAAAAATTTCTTGTATGGCACCAAAGCATCCCCTGAAGGTCTGCTGTATATACACAGACACTGTCTCACTCCACTTAATGAATGAATATGGTAAGAAAAAATTTTGGATGGGAATGGCCACAAGTAGATGGCTCCTCATGTAGGATTGGTTTTCTGTATATTCTGGCATGTTTTGGTGAAAGCTGTGTTTGAAGGCCTGTATCTACCACCAGATCTCCTTAATGTGCAACACATAGTGTGATTTTACTATTTTCAAAATTAGCCAAGAGGCCTATGTTTGTTTCAATGAATGTCTTTCTTTTCATGAAATATTTCACAAATACCATTTATTGCTATGTGCTTGATTCTTTCCATGGTTTCAAGACTATGATTTAATATCTTAGATTGTCTAAACAAAACCCTACTTAAAATTTGCTCAGGTTTGCTGAGAAACCCAGAAACCCTATAATTATAGGGAGAATTTGAAGAGAAAGCAGTTTCATTAACACCAGAAACTACTGTTTATGCCCATGAACTGTGTAAAACTGCAGTTTCAGAAATCCTGTTGAAATAATCCTTCAGTGTACTCAGTAAGCCAAAATAGTAAAGGAATTCCATGTGACTTCAAGGACTGGACCCATTGCTTTTCCATGTGATTTTGTCCAGTCCCGTATTAGTTGATTTATAATGCCTGAAGTACTGCTGATGCAGCACACCCTCCTCATTGCTGTCATCTCCTCCAGCAAAGGAGGAGTGACAGAGCTCCTGCTGCTGCCATGAGATGTCAGGGGGGGTTCGACCTGTAGATGCAGGGCTGTGCGTGGCCTTCAGTTTGTATTTGTCTAACCTCTGCTTTTCCTTCTGTTAGAGATACAAACTTACCTATCTAACTACAAATGTACCTTCTTTGGCACTGGCCTTTCTTCTTGCCAAGTACAGTAATTAAGGATATGCTTTGTCTACTATGCAGTGTGGGGTTTTTATAGTGCTTTTGAAGGGTGCCAAATTAACAGTTGTGGGGCTTTGGGTCCTTTCTTAACCCACAGAGCCATTTCAGCCATTTGGGCTCTGAGCAAGCATTATTTGCACATATTTAACTTCAATGTGACCAGTATTTGTGCATGGCAGCTAATGTGGGGGAGAAACAATGAGCTGAATTCTCTACTGTTTGTTTATTTGTGTTTGTGTTCATATTGAAGATGAGGAAAGTGCAACTTCATTAAATTAAATTAAGTTTTATAACAATCAAATGATTTAGGTAATAAAGGGGGGCAAGGAAAGAGAATGTTCCATTTTAATAGCTATAACCTGTAAGCAGCGCTTTATCTTGCCGCTGCTGTTGTGAGGACTAGTAATTGCAGCCGTCTAGACACAGGAACAGATGCAAAGTAGAGCTTTATTATATCAGACATTTGCCCTGCTACGATACAGTCTAATTGCCCAGAAAATATATTTCTACATGAATTATTTCTAATTTGATTTGAACTAGACCAACTGTTGTATTTTGCTGGACTTTATCAGGTGATAAAACGGAGCACTACATTTCAAAACAGTTCCTCTTATCAATCTTTTTAGGGAAAAAGATTAATTAATTGAAACTTAAAGTGGCATGTGGCTCTCTAGCAAATAAAATAGCTTTCTTTCTTGTTAGTTACATTTTTTTATTTCATTCACCTCTGTGGTTCGAAAAGAAAAGCAACATTAACACTAATTTGCGATTTAGGATGTTATGTCAACTATCGTTGCATAAAAATATTTTAAAGTGCAAGTTTAAATTCTGATTAGTGATGATGTCATTGTGAGAGATGTAAGGACTTCAGTTTGATTAGCTGAAAATGTTGATAATTTAAAAAATATGTGGTTTCTCCTCCCAACTGATTTTTTTTTTCAAGAGTATTAGTACAAAATCCTGACTTTATTATAAAACCTTACAAACATTTTGTGTATTTCAAGACATTCTGAATCATCAATCTACTGAAAATGGACAATCAATGTGAAATAAAGGTAAATGGATGCTTAGGTCCATGGTTTTAAAAATATTAGATTTTGTTGCTAGACATCTCTGTTCATTTGCAGCTGATATTCGTTCATTTGTCCTATTTCTTTTCACATTTTAAGAAGTATTTAGGAAATGTAGGGGAATCTCTCAACGGCTTTTGCATAAAATGATAATAGTAACTTGCTTTCTCCTTCTTCCCATCCCCCCAAAATAGAGCATACTACTGAAATTATTTAAATTGACTGAGCCTTTTAAGCAAGTAAACACATTTTAACTAGTTTTTTTTCCCAATCCTTCCATTCATGCCTACTATAGAAATTAGCCTTCACTCTTCCTTCACTTACACATGGATACACACACTTGCATGGACACAAGAAAAATTTCTTTTCTGCTGTCAGCATTCCTACCCAACAATAGTTAGATTAGTGGAAATGAGGGCCTCCGCAGAGAAAGGACATTCAGCCACAGAAGGCTCCCTGCAGGAACAGCTGGTAGGGGTTAATGGCTGCTGAACCTCACAGCCAGGGCCTATTCTCTATTGTGTGTTCAACTCCTGGGAAGGAGGGAGACTTGTGACAGCTTCTGGGGTGCACGGGATCAGAGGTACAGCAGCTAGGTCAGAGAGGTAGTGTTCGGGGGGAAAAGGCTAGCCGGGAATTGCAATAAAAATGAACTCTGCGGCGGGGACAGCCGAGCCTTGAAATCTGCAAAAATTGGGCGCAAATTGCCACGGGGAAACAGTAAAGGATTATTCAGTAACATGGCTTCTAACCTTTTAACAACTGCGATATGAATTAAAAGAACAATCGGAGGGAGATGGGGGATGAATAATTCATATCTGAAAGTGGATGAAATCCAAGTCTGAGCTAAACATGTGCCGCTAATGTATGTTATTTACGTCTGTACTCTAACCCCTCGGAGTTCAGCCCTCCGGATGGTGGAGCAAGCACCGTGCCGGCGGTACCCAGCATCCCAGTCAGGAGCGAGCACTCCATGCTTGAGTTTAAATAGGGAGTGATTAATAAGTACATGCTTCCTCTCAATGTAGGTGTGTTTGCCACACCACCACAACTGGTGGGTGGAAGGAGCCCTCCTCAGAGGGCTGGCAGGGGATGCGCTGGAAGGTCAGGTCTGGCTCGGGGCTGGGCTCCTCTGCTGCCTGCCTGCATACTGCACACACCAGGAAAAAAAACCCCAAACATCCCAACTGTCACAAAAGTCAGGAAGAAACGCCTTGATGGGCTGAAACAATCGCCTCTGGGAAAACATTGGGACGTTTCTGTCACTCCTGCCCCTCCTTGCTTTGGGATAATTTGGCAGGATGCTGCAGTTTTAAAGGGACCTTAGAGGGAGCTGTATTTCCCTTCTGACAGAGGATTCCTCTCCACATAGTATCTGAAAAGTTTCAAAATTAAATGAGGTAGCATAAAATCGAAAAAATTTATTAGTCTGACCAATTCTGGGTGGAAAGCTCCTCTCCTTTCACCTTCTATGGCAGCAACCTTTCTATTTTTTTGCTGCCCTTTTGGTATGGGAATTGCTTTCACTCAGTAACATCAAATGTTGGGAGTTGCTAGGAATATTATATTTGCAAGCTACAGCTTAAGTAAAAGAATAGCAAGTTTGCTGGTAATGCAGCTCTTTTGGTCTAAATCTACCTACTCCCCGTTCCCATTATCCTTCTAGATGAGATATGCAGGTCTTGGGAGACATTAGCACATATTTTACCCAGTGCAGTCTGGGTGAAAAAGTTCAGCTGTTATTGTCATTCCTTTGTTTTGTTTGTTTAATCTCGAACATTTTAAGCCACATAAATAATTTTGCCCTATGGTTGGGTTATTTTTTGTTTTATTTTTTATTCTCTATGTGTTTTTTTGAAGAAAAAAAAAGGAGAGCAAGGGAAAAACACAGTTCCACTGAAATCTTCACCTGCAGCAGAAGCATGAAAGATACTGTCAGTGAGCTCCCAGTGAGTCCTTTGTAAGCAATACAGATGCAATACACTCATTAAAGTTCTTTTATTTGGATTGTAATGGCTCAGTGGAAGCGTATGAGCCAGAGCCTGAGGGGTTTTAAGAATATTTAAGATGCACTGAAGTGTGTCATGCCATAGTACACCTTGACACAGTATTGCAGACCCCAGAATGAGGATTGACAAGTACAGGTAAAAACAACAACAGAGACATAACAGAAAAATAACAGAAATGCCTCCCTGAAGTACTGACACTGACAGCTTGATAGAATAAGCAAAAATATCACCAAAATGACTTGCAGGAATAGATGAGGCTTCCAAACACTCGTGAGAGAGTGCTCAGAACATTTATCCTGCTTTACATTGTGGCTACTGAAACACTGAGTGAGTGACTTCCCCAGAGGCAGGCAGCAGAGCAGAGCACCTGCTGCCACAACCCTTAGTCATGCTTTCTGCTGGGCTCGGCGGGTGTCCCTCGAACACAAAACCCCTTCTCAGCACATTCTGCTATGTCCTCTGCCCAAATGAAGGCCTCGGATCTACAAACAGCTTTGTGCATGTACAGATTTCACCATGTACCTGAGTGCCAGTTTTGATCCCGACTCCCAAAAGTCAATATCCACATTTAGAGAATGTGCTCATCTTCATGCTAAAGGTCTTCACTTCGTCTGGTTGAAACATAGGTCTGCACTGAAATGTCCATGCTCTGGACGCCTAAATTCTTTAAGAACAGTGAGGATGGACAATAAAGCTGGAAAGAGAAATAGGCTCACCTGGGCTAAGATTTCTGAATGCATGATTTCAGTTCATAGACAATTTCTCACACTAAGTATAAACATCCCTAAGCAAGACTGGCTTGACATAAATACAACTTAGAATAGCAGAGTTAGCAGGTGTGTTTCTAATAAGTTGCATTCAAATTCCCATTTGTTTTAATAAATAAGCAAGTAAGAATAAGGGAGTTTGTTGACCTCTTGGCTATTTATATTGTCAGCATAAAGACGAAAGGGGTATGAAATTAAGAACTCAGGAGGGATTTATTGTGATGACAGACTCTCACACTGAAGGTTTGGTACATTTGGTAAACTCTTAATATCCTCAAAGTGCAGCAACTGATTCCAATAATTTGTTGACGTATTTTTTTAAGATACAGATAAATCAGCTTTGTGAAACAAATTTAAGAGAGGATGCTGTTTACAAAACCATGATGCTATTTCTAAAGCTGCCAGTTCAAACATTATGTGTGATATGCTCTGCAGGATGTGCTATTGAAAGGGTTAAGCTTTTCTGACTTTCAGATACAATGAAATTATGACAGGAAGAAAATTGTGCCATTTTAGCATGAAAATGCTTGTACAAATACTGTCGTTCCTTCCTTCTTACTTTCTTTATAATGCCTCAACGATAGCTAAGATGACAGACATTTGACAGGTATCTGTAAGCATACAACCCAGGCAGCTCATTAAAGTTTTTCTTTCTATGCATCAGCTTTCACAAAGGCAAAAACCCATTAGCATTGACTATTTTGCAGATTAGAAGAATTAAGGGCTTCAAACGTTGGCTTATACCAAGCAATGTCATTTGTGAAGTGATGTTTGCTTTATTATTTCCCTTTCTCTCCCTCTGAAACCAGACTGACATGACTTTAGCTCAACGTAGGGCGTAATGTGCAAACCAAAGGACTGGCTCACCGATGAAAAGAAACACATTCCCTTTTATACATGACTGGAATGGCAAAAAGGGGAGACTTTACATGTACTATTTAGGCTCATTAGAGTACTGATTATGATAGTTCTCCGGTGTAATCTTTAATCGACTTTGACACTAGATTTGCCCCGTTACAAATCCTGTCATGCAAATTAAGTCATTTGTGTTGTTTGATATGGAAAGATCTGCTATGAAATGAAAGATTAGTTCACAGATGAGGCACCAGAGACTGCTGCCCTTGTGCACCATGCAACTGATTACAAGGATGAGAGCATCCATTTTTATACTGCTGTTAACATTTAGGAAAGAAGATTAAATTATCGTAGTTTATTTCCTTCTTCCTCCATGCAGTTATTTTAAATAAGATTTCATAATCCTTATTTTAATGGTATGCAAAACTTGCAAAGCTGGTTAAATGGAATACCACCAATTTAAAAGGTGGACATATTTTTGGAGGCGGTGGATGATGCATTGGGCTTTTTTTTTTAATGCCCTTGAAAGAGATAATGGATTTTGTTCCTTTTTTTTTTATTAGTAATCATATGACAGAGATTTTACCACCACGTACAAACCAGTAATGAAAAACTACTGTAAATTTTCATGTGCTAAAAACCTACCCTTTTGGCTCACAATGTATAGAATGTATTTTACTATTGCTGTTTTTATTTTCTATAGAGCATTTGTATCTTTCATTAATCATATGGGCTTGATAGGAAAGGTCTAGTTAAAGAATGAGGGTTTTTTTCCACTTAGAAACATAGCTTAAGAAGAAAACATTGTACCTAGGTCCACTGAATATACATTTAAGTAAAATTCGTATTGCTGATGAATGAGCCAGAGCTGTTTTAAGATTTTAGGATCTCTCATGGCCAAGCCATAGTGATGTCTGGCACAGGACATTTCATATACCTGGCCTTGATTCAAGTAGGCCATCACTTCCTGGTGACAAAGAATGTCAAAGTCTTTTTAAAGAGCATTTTTCTGTACTCTTGAACCAAAGTGTTTGATCTGCTTGAGGAATTTGAGGTGCTTAGTTACTTATAACAATTCCCTCTTTAAAAAAATAATATTTGCATTTTAAGCAGATCACCTAATTTCTCTGAGAGGAGGGGAACCATGGGTATCTACAGAAGTTCAGACTGATATAGCCAGAATCTAAACAAACCAAAATAGATGGCAAAATATTCATGATTTTCTGTTTTCATTAAGCATTGTCAGCAAAGAAACAGCTGTGCAATATTTTTGTATGCTGCTCTAGCTGCATGGGATGGACTCACAGAACGTGCCTAACACCATAGTTGGCGATGGAACTCAAGATTAGTAAGTACCACTGCTACAAATTCTTTAAGGCAATGGATTACTAAGAACCTCCAATTAAATGTGCTCTCATCTTGTCCTAACCATTCTTTCTACCTCTCATTTATAATCTATTTACTTTGTTTTTTAAAAAAACTACATTTTAAAAGAAATTACCACTATATTTGGTCACTGGGGTTTGACATAGCACATGAATATTTCATATAATCTGAGTGCCCCCTTACTGTTTGGATGAGCATGAAAGCTGCAGTTACCCGAAATTCTCCTAAACAAACATTGCACAAGCTGGAATGATCCTTGGAAAGTTTATTTCACTTTTGGGTAACTTAAAGGAATTTTAGCCTTTATTTTCCTCTTGATTATTCCAAGATCCTGTGAGATCCTTTATTTCCAGATCACTAGTGATAAATATTTGTGAGTTACTGAAAAAAACTCCAAATATCAATCATTTTTAGAAACCTTAAGGAAGAACCCATATAATACACAGTTGAAAAAAGTTGATAGGAGTTAAAAATTTCAGACCACCATTGACTTTAATAAACAACCAAATATTTTACTTCATCAGCATTTTAAGAATGAAATATATGAAACCTATCAAAAATACATTTATTTTAACATAGTATGTTGAAATCTACAGGGATGTCTTTGTGTCCTTAGTGTCAGATGACAGTTTTGAATCCTGTAAAAAAAAATTAAATAAGAAGGATTCATCTGAAAATCCTTTTTTTCTCTTTACGTCAATGAAATAATAATAAATCTCATATTTCATTAAAAGGCCAGGGTTTTAATGTTTTATATTTTAAAAAAAGAAATCTATATGTTTTAACACATAAAGTGTGATGATAGCTTAAAAATAAGGATTACCATCCATTACATAATTTGGTTAACATTTGTTACATGTAAACATTGTCTATACGTTCCATATTATTGCTGTAAAATTTTTCAATTAGCATAAAATAGGTTTGGACATGCTTTCATAAAGATGCATGCTGCAAGTGTACATGCTATCACAAAGTAATTCTTGCAATTCAAAGGCATTAGGAATCCATCAACATATTTTAAGTATTGGATCTCTCTCTTAGACCTGTTTGAGAGAAATACGTTGTCCTCTATTAGCCAAAATACCACTGTACTTATACAAAGGATTCAAATATGTCATATACTTCTCCCCAGGCTCATTTGCTCTCACCGCTTGATGCTTCCTGCATTCCAATAATGGAGTCCATAAAAAGTAATAAGAAAAAGTGTACTGTAATTAGCCAAGACATGCTATAAAGAAACTCTGGTATAAATCACTTCTCTTTATTTGCATGTATGAGTTGTGTAAAGTGACAATTTTTGTTAAGTTTATTGAAGTGTCTTAAGGTGCTTTTATAGTATGCGTAAATACAGGCCTGGTCAGAAGAAACCTTGCAACACTAAAATATTCAGCTATTGCACTGACTGGATGGATATGAAAATTAAGGAGAAGGCCGCTAGCATACAAGAGTTTTTTAAACCCCAAGATAGAAATCAGAGTACATTAGTTAGATATATTGAATTGTGTAGTAATTCTCTGAGAAAAATGCTAGAACCTCTATCAATCAAGTCTATTTAGAAACAGTTCGGTTTAAATGGATTTCCTAGGTAGTGGAGTAGGTTAGGTAATTTCATATTTTTTTCCTTCTGTGAATGTTACAAGCCTATTAATGGCATCCTAGGAATTACAGCCCATTTTTTTTTCAAATTTATTCAGACTCTAAAGGACAAAATTATTTTCAAAGGCATCAGAATTGTTTAGAAACTTAATTCATTTAGTTTTGATATAAGCCTTTGTGACTGTAAAGTGTCTTTTTCTTGTTTATGTGCATTTGGATGTGTGAGTATGCATGTCCAGGATATCAGTAATCCTTTGTGTGGGCAGGTAACCAAAGTCTGTATAATTCTGAAAAGGTATTTTGCTGTATTGGTGTAAGTAAGAGCTCATATGCAAGTTTTTGTCTTGATCGATTCTGTACAAGCTGTCATACCCAGTGCATCAAATGGTATCTCAACTGCAACTGCTATTTAATGATTGCCCCTGGTGCCTCCCAGCGTGCCCACTGTGCCAGCCCGGGCTAACCCTGGCACACAGGCACAGCAGGTACAGCTCCGTCTGCCACGCACCCCGGGCTGATCCTGGGGGTTCCTCAGTGCACCCAGCTCACGGCACCTGCCCCAGGGCGTGTGCCAGAGACACAGGCGAGGAGAAAGGAGAGCTCTGCAGAGGGGGTGCCACACGAGTTTATTGGGGCCCCTGGCGGGACCTCCTCACCTCAGGGTTTCTCCTTGGCAGAGCCCCGAACAAAGGAAGGACAGTAACTTTTATGCTCAGGTGGGGAAGGGAAGGGAACAGGGGATTCACTAGCCAGAGGAAAGCACGGAGTAGCCTGAGGAGTGAGGGACACCCTTGGGGGCCAATTTCCCTGAAAGGGAGGGGGAACCTCTGGCTACAGCCCATCACTCGATGCCCTTCAAGGAGCTTTCTGGCAGCAGGGATGGACCCCTGGGCTGATAGACATGTCCCTAGAGGAGGGGAGTAGGGAATGGATATGTGGCTGTGGGGAGGGGATAACGGGGTACAACCAAATTTTGTATAACAATGGGGGTAAATGGACTGACCCACAAATTAACATACAACACAAATTATAAAACACACTGCTACGAATGATAGCAGTATTCTTCTGCCATCATGGAAGTGTCTTGTCTGACCCATCCTGTGATTGTATCAGCATTACACTTGGTGACTCTTGGCTTTCCTGAAAATGCCGTGTCCTCCTCTTAAACAGTCGTTGCCACCTTCACATGGCAACATCTTTCTTTAATAGGCCCCTAGTGCACACTGCACCATTGAATTTGGCCCGTTTATTCAGCCCAGCTTTCTGCATGGTTTCTGCATTAAACACCTTTGTATCCTACTGTGTGTCTTAACCAATTCCATCAGTGCTCTTTATCTTTATTTTATGTTCCAAAAGAGAATGTAAAAAAAATGCTGTCCCATGATGCCCATCCTAAGACTATGAACTGACCCGGAGGAACTCACTGTTAATATCCTCCCCTTCATGCACCTTCCCTTCTAGACTACCCTCTGCCATCTTCCTCTTAACCAGATCATGAAATATGCAAAGAACATTCCCCTTTGCTGGAAAGGTGGTAGCTTCTGAGGTTGACAGGTTATTCTAGTACAAAGTACATATAATAAAGCTGTGTTGCAATGTGTCCAGTTCCATTTTACCTTAACACTGTAATTCATTTTTCCCCCCAATCTGCACTCAAGCACCTTCTATTCTCACTTCGAAGTAACAGGAGCAGATCTCCATGTTCTCTTCCCCATCAAATAAAAATTCAAAGTAGCATGATCTCTCTTGAAACCTGGCAGATTTCTTAAAACTTATTTCTTAAATGATGCTTTACTGATGGGCTCTTCTGGAATAAAAGTTGCTCTAATGCTATTCCACCTTTTCCCTCTATTTCTCATCATCTCAAGCAGCACAAACTGAAATGCTTGGATTTCAGTCACAATCATAGTTACAGTCTGAATTCTGTTCTGTGTTCTGTCTCTGGTTTTACAGCCAGTTTCTAACTTATGCTTGTGCAGAATAAAAGGCCATGGGAGCATGCTTGTTCTGCAACTGGTCTCTAAATTGTAAAGGTTTTCTTATTATGTCAGAAAAAGAGGAATGCTAGTATAAAGAACAAAACAAGGGGAGCACATGGTTGTCTATTTGTCTTCTAACTTTTTTGGCCTCTGTCTCTGTAGTGCAATTAGGAATCTGTGTTTTTAAGGTCCTGTGAGTGTAACTGGTGTAGTACACTTGGAATTAGGAAGGAATTTTTTTATTGTGGAAAATCAGCAGGAATATGTGACTATTTTTTCCATCACACAGTCTTATAAAAACACCACAAGAGTATTTCGTAAAGGTTAGGCAGTTTAAAACTCAGTAATTAATGGGATTGATCTATGTGTTTCAAATCACAATGACTGTCTGCTGTGAATAAGTAGACAATAGTTCAGCTCTGAGAAAAAAAAAAAAAAACCAACATAGAGACCTATGATTTTGCTATTCAACTATTATCTGCAGGGAATAATGTAAACACTTTGAAGCCTTAGGTCTTGACTTACCAATCCCTCCATCTGCTTCCCTTTTCCCTTTGTTCTCCACATTTCCATAAAGAGGGAGTTTGTCACATAAGCCCTGTAACATTCCCAATAAGACCACTTCAAAAATGTTTGGTATATTAACCAGTATAATTCTAACCTTCTGCCTGTAACTCAAAAACTGATACATTTAGATTGAACACAGTGAGTCTTTGACCAAAATTTGAAGCAAACTTTCACATGAAGTACTGAGGAGTAAAATACTGACTCTATAAATATTCAGCTCAGTAGAAATTCAAAAAATGAAAGGGAAAAATTGCCTTTTCACTGACTTGTCAACCCTACAGCAAATTAGTGGAAGCAGACAGGAAACACACATAATATTCTGTATCTATCTGATTATGTTTTCTATAATTAAAGAATAATTAAAGAACTCCATGCATTTATGATATAAAGAGTATATAATAAAAAAATTAACAACTCTAGTTTTGTGTACACAAATATAAATGATAGTCTAAACAGCATGGAAGTTTTGACTTCAAAGTTCAGAAAATTATGTCCCACCCCAAAGAGGGTCCTTACAAGTAGCAGGTCTACAATTAAAATAAAATACAAAAACATTAGACTCCCAAATATGAAGTATTTTAAAACATATCACTTATTTTTGCTAAAGATTATTATAATTACAGGCTATCAAGGTAGAAGTGCGCCACTGAATCGACAATGACTCTTTGAATGAATAAAACACAAGAATATATTTAGCTATTGAAACATCTGTGTAGCTCCTTTTACCATGGGAGTACCCAAAGTACAGCAAAGTGATCTCTGTTTTATTTATACATGTATCTTAGGGAGCAGAAGTAGTACAAAAATAAAATAATAGTAAACCAGAGTGTACTGAAATGCTATGGAAAATTATGGCCCATGAGGGCCTCAGAAACCACAAGCGCAATGATTTTTCAGTGCTTCTCTGGTCAACATGAGATATTCTGCTCACTGTGGCAGGAAGCAGGCTTATTCCCAGCTGGAGCCACCTTCCACCTTCTCTTCATGTATAGCACTGCAGGGCTTCTTGCCTCCATAGCCATCATTCACTTCAAAAGACACTTCTGTGCCTTCTGTGTGAGGAAACTCAAGAGGTGATTGTTCTATGAGTTACTGAAACCACTTGATTTAAGATAACAATTTTACGCCTAAGTGTAACAGATAATAAATATTTAGGGCAGAGGTGACATATTTTGTTTAGAGTTACATTTTGTGTAAGTGAAAAAAATGAAGCATAGTGGATCAGGTCTTACTCCTGGAAAATCAGCAAAGGGAATCAGAACATATTTGTCTTAGTGAAGTGGGTTATCATCTGAGACGATAATCTTTGACCAGCTGGGAGCTGATCTGGTGAAAAGAGGCTTCATTAAGACTGGACCTGAAAAGCAAAATGGTTTTGTTTAGGATCTACCCCTTAAAGGAAAGTGTTGGGTCAGGTTCAACTCATGTGATTTGAATGTGATCAATACTCACAAACTCATGGCAACCTAGATTAGAAATTCCTGTTTCGGCCCACTGCTGTCCATACTGGGATTGAAAGGAAGTCAGTATTCTGATGGCTTATATACAGGTTTCATGAGGATCAGGGACAAATGGCATCACAGGATTAGACAGATGTTCTAATCAACAAGTAAGCAAGGGCTGTATTTAGAATCTTGTGCCCTGTGTGCAGCAAGTTATGGGAAAGGCAGCAGGCAAAGCTAAAAAGTGTTGAAAAGAGAAAGTGCATGTACAATCACAAAACATAAATGTGTAAATACATGTGCTTGATACTTAAACAGAAATATAACAGTCTAAACAGATGAGAGATAACACAGATGAAAACTTCATGAAATATTTGAATGGATGTGATTTCTGCTGATGACTCAAGCGAAGATCTCTTGTGGGATGATCACAAAGTCGCTCATATAGTTTTAAAAGTTTAAGCCTGAAATGATTTGTAGATGATATAGATGACAAATGAAGCCCTAGACTGTGAGAATCACAGTAGACCAAATCAAGGCTGTTATGTTGTGTGCTGTTTCATTGTCATACAACAAGGAGCAAAATTCCCACTAATATCAAGGTCTGTTTTCTCCTTTCTAGGCCATTTATTAGATGATCTCGTCCTTTGCATATGAAATATTTTCTTTGAGAAAATATAGTGACTTATAAACGTGTAATTCCACTGCTGAAATATCAGAACTTTTGAGTGATTAGTGGTGTGCACATGAAACATTAATCAGCACTCCATTTAATTATGCCACCTTGTTAAAAACCACTTTTTACCATCCTGAAAAATTTCCGATGCCCAGTATGCAGAAAATTAGTTATTTCAGTTGTGATGTCAAGAAAGCAAATTATTACCAAGTAGAAATTTCTTACTTGTATTTAACCTAAGTTTTTGAGGACACTTTGCAGTGATTACTTTTTCAGTTATAATTAGGCATAGAAATTGAAATATTTTTAGTATAACACTGATTGCTCCTTAACTATGAATATGCTCACCTATAGATAATGTTATACTTTTCTTAAATATGGTGAGCAAATAGCTGTGGGTAGACATAAATGTTGATACACCTAAACACTGTTTAACAACAAATATAAATATTCTCTTTAGAAACTGTGGTATCACTGGTACTGTGGCTTTCTACTCTATCTCTGGTATTGAAAGTAGGTTAAACTACTGTGAAATGGTGATAGATGACAAAATCAAACTCCCTGATACCATATGGAGCAGGAGACAGAGTGGTGGTGTTCGAGGTCAACAGAGCATTTGCACCCTGACAAACATGGCAAAAACTCATGTCTGGCTAACCAACCTGAAACCAGTTCACCATGACTAAGGATGAATGAGACAGAACTTCCTTGCTGTCAGTTTGTGTTGCCTTTTGATCACCTCTGTCCTCATTGGAGAATTCAAGGTTTTATTCTCATGACGTTTACTTAGGAGGCAATAGTGCTTTTTTCAATTGCAATGTTATTTTTATGTCAGGAATCTTAGAACTGCTGAACTGAGAGTTACTTATATATCATTGTAGACAATTAATGAAAAAATATATTTTTATGAAAAAACATAATTTCTGTAGAATTACCATTTTTGCACATTATAAGCAATACAGAAAAAAATCTTTGCAAACAACATATTTGCACTATACATTTTATATATACACCATGAAAGAGGACTTAAGTGGAGAAGAAAGAAGTCAAAACCAAATACACAGTGCTGATGTGGGTGTACATTATTAAGAAAAGAAATTAATTAAAGTTTGGACAGGGAATGTATCTTTACAAGTCACTCCTTTCCTGCAAGTACAGTGTTTTGAGAACCGCTGCTAAGTCTCCAAGGAAACCAGTGCTATTTGTGACTCTGTTTAGTGGTGGAAAACTAATTTTTACCTTCTCTTCTAAGACTGACAAGTCATGACAGCTCTTAGAAGCCTGCAAATCGATTATTAGTCAAACCTTGCTGTATTTTTAGTTAGCTTTTTTTGTGTACTTAGACTGAATCACCGAACTACACTACAGATCAGAGGTGAAAAAGTCAGCCGTGATCTGAAGAAATGGTACAAATCCTAATTTTCACAACAAAACTTGTAGCATAATGGTATTATATTTAAAAAATTGCCTCCTGTTTAAGTCATTTACTGGTATCCTGCACAAATATATATATATATATATTTTACAGATTTTCTTGCAAGGCTGCATACAGAGCTGTATAGAAGTACGCACCTTGAGGATGGACTGAGGACCTATCAGATTGCTGCTATCAGGCAGAATCTTTCCCTTACTGCCAACCTTGAATAAACAAAAATCTTTATTCTTAAATCAGATGCTGACAGCAAGAGCCAGACCTTAAGCAAGATATTTTATATATGCCACGTAGTCGATTGCTATGTCTTCTTTCTTTTCCCATGTTTTTCTGACAGGAAAAGGAAGATGTCGACATTCCTGAGTTTTGAAAGGCAGGGTTTGTTGTTTTCCCACATGACAGCAGATGTGAGGTCAGAGCACGAAATATCTGTACCAGCTGACACTAAAGCTAACCCACCTTGCCTCATCTTGACTCCAGCATCAGCCAAGGGCTGCTGTCCGTGGAGCTGTACAAGGCAATCCCACAATGAGACCTCCACAGAATATCCTCTCAGCACCTGGTGAGGGGGACTGTCTATCACAAGTCATGTCCTTGTGTTCCATGGCACAGAATGGGCTTTTGCTTCATTAATTTGTTACGTGATTTTTCAGAAAAGGGAAAACCTTAACCATTTTCATGATGTAATTGAGAGACTGAAAATAGGACTTACCCTGTAGTTCAGGAGGGGCAGGGATGTGTAAGATCAGAGACCTGAGAATTAGCATCTGGGTTTCACAGGAGACACTCACAAGCATGATGAAAAAGTGGTGACAGTGGATGATAGGGATTCTGATTTGATCAGCTCTGCACATCTGTCATAAACTGCATAAAAATGGAAGAGAAATGTGAAGAAGGAAGTGAGAAGCTACAAAGCTATTGAGAAAAGAGGCAACATTAAAAGGGATGGAGATATGGGAAGCTATCAAGGTATTCAGGGGTAAACTCCCTTCTAACTCCCTCCTATATAACCTAAGCACAGAAAAAAAATTCTTCCTTTCTTTCTTTCTTTCTTTCTTTCTTTCTTTCTTTCTTTCTTTCTTTCTTTCTTTCTTTCTTTCTTTCTTTCTTTCTTTCTCTCATTTTTTTTTTCCACAGACTTTGTATGATATATTTGAGACCATGGTAATTTATCTTTCTCAATCCTGGCAAGTGCATAAAGTGATATTCCTTGTGACTTATTTTTACATTTTTCTTATGTAAGTGGGAAATCTAAAGTATATGTTCAAACCTGGTCAGATATCCATAATATCCCATAACGACCTTTCAAATACAAAAATAAAACTTCACTGTTATTTATCTAATTTGCTGTTTTCATCAATGAAAATTACTTTGAATTTTTTCACTGATGTTGCATTCCAAAGTCTTTATAATCCAAATACATTTCAGTATACTTGAGTTCCTGAGACTTTGTAGCTTTGTGGCATGTAAGTCCATGAACAGTAGTAACAGTAACAGTACTCCACTAATTGGAGTTCTGGTGATAAAATACTGAGGGAAAAAATAAGATAAGGCCTACTTAAATCTCCAGGGTATCAAAGAGCAATGAGGGAACCACTGTCTACTCAGGGTTTGTCTCATCTTCTCTCTTCAATCTCTCTGAATTGCTCTTCCTCACTGTTCACACCACTCCCTCATGGCACTTTTTAAACAGTTTTTTAATCATTGAGTCCAGAAGACAAACATTGTCAATTGATTTGAAAGCTGATGACAGAAATCTGGACTTGGTGAGACCTTGTCCACCAGGTTTTGAAATAATCAAATGCCAAGTGAGTTTGAGAGTCAGGTGTTGTGAAAGGGCCTGTGCTAGAGGGAAGTGACTCCATGAGTCTGTTTGAATGTTTAGACCATAGTCATTGCAGACCCCTGAGGACAGGCACCTCTTCTGCTGATGCCTTCTTTGGCAACAAACTGCCTCATCTGGTTGAGCTCTTAGAAAAATAAGCCCTTGGCTGAGCTCCCAGGGACGCCTGAGTCTACCAAAGCATTGTGTTCCAAGTAGGATAGGATACTCTGGCCTAGCAGCATATAGGATACAAATGATCCTCAGAAGCTGTACTGAATAATATGTGTGGCGGATTTATATACGCAGCTACATGAAGACATGAAAGAAATGACATCCAAAGTCTCAATAAAACTAGTGGCAGATCTAAAATGTTCGATTTTTCCCCACACCATAGCTAGAAATCTAGGTCTTGGCTCTGAGATATTTACTCAATAATTTTAGTTACTATTTTTGCTGAATATCATGGAGTTATCCCAGCCATAAACTAAGCCTGTTGACTTTAGTGTAAATGCTTTTGTGAATATAGCCAGTAGCACTAGGAGATCTTAATGGTACTGCTATCCACAGAGATATCTTCACCACAAAAGATGTCGGAAAGCCTTATTAAGACATCTAGTTCTGCCTCTCTGTCTTGGCATGTCCATCAATGCCAGTGCAATGCCGTGTAAGCTGCAGTGTCAGAAGCAATGCAGCAATCTGAGTATTCTGTTCCTCTGTGGATGCTGATGAAAAATCTGTGGTAGTGCCTTGACCTTGTGATAAGGAAGGAGTTGCACTTGAGCAGCCTTTCTATCCTTTACATTCTTATTTATTTTTATTAAAAATATTTTTCTAGTATATGTTTCAGCAAAATATTTTGGTCACTTGAAAAAACTAGCAATGAACAGGGCAAAAGGTGAAGGTAACCCTTCTAATCATTCTGGGAAGTATGAAATCTTGCTTCTTGTTAGTCATAACTGGCCTTGAATCTGATACAGCTTTCTCAGACTTGTTTGATGTTGGGGAATCTTCCAGTTTACAAGCTGTTGGAAAGCCATTTCTGGATTCTGAATGCCTCAACATGAATTAACCTCTGAGAGCACACATTTGTCCAAACAGGCCAAAGAACGCAGTGTCAGGAAGTTAAAAAATAAAATCAGGTTGATGTAATGTCTCCACTCTTTAAGGTACATGCACACTGGCTATTATAAAAGTTTTGTTCTCTAAATTTTAAGCTCTGTAGGAGAAAGAAAAACAAAGAAGAGTCTAATTATTTTTTTGTTTATGTCTACTTCAAATTCTTTTCTGAAGTGATGGCTTTTTATCAAAACCAGAATAAAAAGTTTCCAGATTAATATCTTGAATTCCTTTTAAAAAGAATATTCTATTTCTTTACAACTCCCTTCTAACCCTAAGATTTCCCACCCTTCTGACTCACCCTGGCCTGATGTGAATCATTGCATGGTTATACCTGTAAAATTGTTTCAGAGCACAGAGCTGCAGTCTTGTTACATAACATTGAGGTAGATCTTGCTGGATGTGTTTTCAAACACTGCTGCTTTGCAGATCCATAGGTACAGTTCCAGTGTGGTTGCAGAAGAATATTATTTAGAAATTATAAAAGATCTACCTGCAGCCCGGTAGATCTTTTTTGTCCTGTGAATACATTGCTTTGGAAGCTGCAAGCTTCACTACTTTTCCGTTTATCAGACCCTTAACACCTTCTTAGGGACAGACATTTATCTGCTTTCACATCCTTCTCACTGGGAATCCCAGACTTCCAGTGTAAAACATCCTTGTTTTCACTTGCCTGACGTCCCCTTAGGTACACTAATTCCCCTCCTTCCTCCTACGTCTCAACAATCAACAGCTACTGCACCTTTTTGTGACTACTTTCTTCCTACATTTCATTCAGATACAGCCAGAAAGATCACAAGCAGAAAGCTTGTAAAGTGATTAAACTAATTTTCTTCGTTTGCTGTGGCGCCAGCTTTCTAGGTCCTTTATAGGAACTAGCTCAGTCATGCGGCAGACTGAGATTCCTGGTGCAGATCATTATGCTCCCATAAATTATCTCAGATGTACCTGAGCCAGGGTTTAAACCAGACATTGAGAGGAGGGTTTTTTTTCCTTTTGCCTTTTACTTTTCTTTGCTGTCCTGCACCACTTTTCGCTTGCCTGTAGAAGGGAGAGCAAATACATTTTTCAAACAGTTGATTCTGTTTAATTCCACTGTCTTTGAAAGGTACTATCTACTTTTCAGCCAAAATTATCTTAAATAAAATTCATGTAGCAGCCTAATCTTGTAAAAAGAGAAGGAAAGACATTTTCCAGTCTTAATTATTAATTAAATGAATCATAGTGTATTTTAATACAAAATTACAACTGCCATACAAGTTAGTATTTACTTCTGATGAGCTTATGCCTGCGTGGGTGCACAATTTATTAGCAACTGTCCATGTAACTGATCACTGAAACAGAAAAAATTCCTTGGATAAATTTTCTATTGATATATTTAATATTCAAGTTTTAAACTGCATTCTTTAATAAATTTATCATGATACCCAGCTGGAAATCTTAATGAAATTTCCATTACAAGAATTAATAATAATATATGGTTATGTTAAACAACGTGTTAAAAACATACACAGTAGTAGATGTAGTCGATATACATCAAGTTATTTCTGGATTGTCTAAAAAAAAACCCAGTAAAAACCCCACAACTTTTCAGACAAAACAAAAACAAAAAACAAGACCCATAAAACAATGCTATTTTGAACACTAGGCCATTTTCACATATTCCAGGTTTCAATTTTCCAAAACCAAATTGCCCAACTTTCAAGGAAAATAGACATGTTCCAGGAATCTTTGAGTTCGATTCACAGTTTTGCTCCTAACTATTGGGTTATTTTGGTTTCTAAACATTTTCAATCTGTATTTTTTAAAAGAATGTTGAAAAAGCTTTTCTACATAAATAAGATAAATGGCCAAAGAAGAGCAAAGTGACTACAGTAATTCTAATGCTCTTGCAAGGTCACCAGCTTTACTATGAGCAGGTTCAAAACTGTCTGTGCTATCCATGAGTAAATAGCTCTGTATTATCCATGGAGATTAAAAACACATCAAGGTGAGCTCAGCTCCCACGGGAGGGTGAAGTGGATATGGCCTTCAATATGGGTATGGGATCTGCCAATGGTCCTGGAAGCACACAGATATTTCAGGCCACAGTTGCTGCAGAGAAGTGAATTGGGTAAGCTGGAGACAATGGTGAAGGATGTGCTGTTCTCACTGGCATGAGAAAGGGCAGAATTCTTGGTCTGAGAAACAGATTTGAACCCAGGATGAATCTGGGGTCCATTTGTAAAAACAATAAATTGAGCTCAATAGTTTCATAAACTGCAAGTGCAGCAGCATGACAGCGAAGGGTTGATGGCCTATAATGCTTTGTCAGAAGATTTTCCTCTCAGAATTGTCGGAGTTGTTGCCTGTAGAGAAATAAGTGCCCTTCAGGACATGGTTCAAGTACAAGAGTAGTTTAGTCTGTCTTGCATCTGAGAGGACAGAGGAATTTATCAAGAAAATCACAGAAGTTTTTATGGCTGACTGGAAAATCCTACAATTGAAGGTAGAAAGTGGATGCTTTGACCATGCAAAAAAGAAGGGAGATGTTTCTGATGTATTTTAGAGCTGTGAGGTGAATTTTCTTTCATATAAACCAACATTAGCCATGTTTTTCTGAAAACAACATGCCTCACTGTCATTTTAGCCTGGGATTACCTGTGTGTCCTGGAGACAGGCAGACACCTGGGAGACAATTTCAGTGAGCAGAACATTCTCTGGTTGCAGGAGGTATTTATTACCCCAAATCATTGTTTCTCACTTCATTTCACATAATCATAACTTCTGTGGCATTTCCTTCTTTGACCTTCAGTATAGATCAGAGGACACAGCTGAAATCAAGCACAATGTTTATGTGTTAAATTCCTTCCAATTAAAGGAATTTTTTTTGTGGCATATTTCCCCACTCCTTTTCCTTCAGTATTTCAGTATTACCATTCCTTAAGTTTCAGTGGCCTATTTAGCACTGTAGTTCCTGCTTAGAATACATTCTTCTGCCACAGATGTTGACAGAAAATCCTCTATGAGTGTGGAAAAGACTGCAGTAACATTCTCTCTTTTGTACAGGTGCATGGCAGATATTTTATCTCCCTTAGGCAGGAAGTAAAAAAAGCAGCCAAGTATTGAAGTGCTCAAAAAAAAAAAACAACAAACAAACCCAAACAAACAAACAAACAAAATCAGAAAAAACCCAGTCAAAATAGGCTGCATCCTTCTTCTAAAAACAGAAAAAAAGGTTTTGTCTCTACAGAAACAAAAGCTAAGAGAAGTATGTTTCATTGAGATTTTTTTTCTGTCATTCACTCTTCTCATACCATTTTTGGCCTTCTGTCTCTTACAATCATCATTATTCTTACTTTTCTGAAGTAATTTCTTCTTTCTGAAATCCCAAATGATCAGCTCTGACTACAAAGAGTTGATTTGCCTGTTTTCATATCCTAGGTAAGGGCTTGCTCACTTTGTCTGGGAAAGATGTTTGCAATATTTTATTGCTTATATAGGACTCAATAATTAAAGTGAGTCTTTAGGCTTAAACCAAATACCACAGCACATATGCTCTAGACAGAAGTTATACTTCATTCCCACTGTGGAGCAAAATTAAGCCAAATCCTGGCCTTGAGCCTGTAGTTTGTAAAGAGCTTTAAATGCTGGGCTTGTGCACATTGAACCCCACTGTAATGGTTGTAGGGTCACAGGGAGGTGACAGATGCTATCAGACACTTCCTACTGTAGATGATTAATTATGAAGAGAGATCTTCGCATAGATTGTATTTGAAAATTTCAGCTGAGGTTCTTGGCAGACCTACAGAAGCATCTTTGTTGATTCAAGCCAGCTAGTGCCTGTTGTGTTTATCACAGATTTCCTTACAGAAGATAACCATCCAGGTTGATAAAAGCAATGAAATTTCAGTACAACACAACACTGGAAATTCGGATCACAAATAAACAAATATTGCCATCAATATTCCTGGCATTATATAGCCGCTATTAATATCAGGCTTACATATTGTAATTTTGTTTCTTAAACCACACAGATAGAGCTTAGATGTATGGATTTATTATCACATTTGGCATATATTATTTATAGCATAAGAAAGGTGAAACATCTTGCAGCATGCATGTAAAGATTAGGATTTATTGTCCAGGAATCCTTGAACAATTTTATCAAAAGCCCATTTCTAGGTGGTGTTTTTCTGCAATAAATCATACAGCAGAAATCTATCAGTGGTCACCAGTAAGAGATAAATGAGAGCAGAGGAAAGAGGGTCATCACGGAATTTTTTTCTGTATCATGACCTGTCATTGGCAGAAATCCATTTATTATCGTACACAACTGATTTTTTTCTCTCATACTCTGGGTTTTCTGTTCTGGGCACTGTTATCAAAAATAAAATGAAAAACTTTGCAGAATGTAGGCTTTCAGGAATCACGAAAACAGTTACCTTAAAGACCAGAGGTACAAAGATTAGCACAACATTTACTCCCTCTCCTCGCCTCCTCCCTCCCTCCTGCACTACACCTCTTTCTTTTCTCTTTTCTTCACCCTCTGCATAAGAATAATCTGTTTCGAGGTTTTCATTATGGATATAGGAGTGGAAAGAGACAGGACCATAAACCTGATGCCATGGCAGTACATACAGAATCTATAGATATACACAACTCAATCAGTTGGTATGTGCAGGAAAGAGGTAAAATCTGTATTGCCCTAGCAGAAGTGGGGGACCTCTTCTTGAGATGCATTAACCTCAGTTGAAATTCTGCAAGACCCTTTCTAAGTTCATTAATAAAGTGAAGTTACATTTGTTTCTTTAAGTAAGGAGGAAGAAGGAGGAAGAGCAATAAGGAGGAGGGCTGAAGTGTGACCTTTTATGCAAGCTGAGATTAAGTGAGGTAGGAAGGAGAAATATCATCTCACCTATCTCAGTGAAAATGACCACGCAGATTTCTATAAGGTTCTCAAGAATGATCCACTCATGCTCCAGGTAGCTGACGTGGGATTTGTTTAGGTAACAGAGCCTTCACCTAGGGCGGAATTACTCTCATAGCAGTCAGGTTTGTGGGAAACTAGAGATGAGTGCAGAGGTGAAATTTTTCTAATACAACAGCAAAAATTTTAAAACCATTTGACAACTGGAGAGATTTATGTATACTTCCTCTGTACTAGTGTATCACTGGGGCACACACTAGGATACCCAGATTGTGCTCCTTTTGGAAAGCCTTATTCCTGCTTTATTAATTCAGGATTTTATCACAGTGCAAGATATAATATATCTCTCTGATATATTTATCTTTTGGTCATGTGCCAGAAGCATTTTACTTTCCCTGAGCTAGGTAAAGAAGCAGAAATGCATGGTCTACGTAGCCCTTTGAAGATAAATGAAATAGTGAACTTACGGCCATTCATTTGAGAACTTCAACTTCAGCTGCTCCTCATCAACAGAGACATGGGTGGGACTGTGTAAGATAAAACCAGCCATGCGAGTTTATGCCACTGCTGGGAAGACCTATATGTAAGAGAGTCACCAAACTATTTTATCTCCTTCCCAGCTCTAGACTGTGAGTTCTACACCACAGGGAATGATGTGCCATCCTTGTGGGACACAAGTCTCATTGCCGGAATCATCCATGTGCTGCCACAAAGCAAAGCTCTTTCTTCTACTAAAGTATGTCATACATAACCAAGTAATCCACGCTTTTAAAATTTTTCTTTCTTTCTTATGACTAAAATACTAGTTACTGAAGTAATATGTCAAATGGGTAGTAACTATCACAATTGTTCTTCGATAATCTTATCACAAGAAAACACAAGACCTGATTGTAATGTATAGTTTATTACATTAATACTGTGTATTTAATTAATTAATTATTGATATATAAATTAATTATTAATTTGATAAACTGTTGCTATATAATATTTATCTATTATTATTTCCTTAATTTAAAGGATGGACTTGATGATCAAAGGTTGGACTTGATAATCTCAGAGGTCTTTTCCAACCTAATTGAGTCTGTGATTCTATAATTTATGGGGAGGAAAAAGAGGAAAGATTTGAAGTGAGCAATTCAGATTGCTGACAGGAATAATATTCAAAAGCCAGTTGGAAGAAATCTTTATACCTGTCGTAGCTAGTACAGAGATGCTACAAGTTTCAAATAAGTTTTAGCTGTAAATACATTTTACATCAAGTACATGCAAACCTTGTTTGTATGAAAATTACTCAATCTGTGTGATCAGTTATAATCCTGCATGAAGGCTTGATTTTAACAGGCTGCAACACACATACAAATTTTGGATCTTCATGGATTAAACTTTATTAACTTTTTTAATCTTTCATACTCTTCTTCATATACTGTAAATTTAGTTAATTTTCCCTGTTGCTTGCATAGGTCCTTCACAAAGAAATTTATTCACTCAATGTAAGGAAATTATGATACAAATTCAGTAAAATAAAAGAAGGAAAAGCTACATAAAGTAATAAGATACTACAAGAATCTAATTAAATACTAAGATACCACATGAATCTCTTACTTTTCATTTCTTCTTGATTTCACTGCTTATTTTCAGCATGCAAGGTAAACATCTTCAGAATTCTATTAAAAATTGAGTTGTACTTAAAAGTTTTAAGAATCCTCTTTTTTAGATATAAGATCATTACCACTCTTTTTATTTGGCTGACAGAATTTTCAACTAACTAGAAGATTTTATTCCTCAGAATCATGACAGGTACAGATATGAACACTAATTTATGGCTACCACATTAAATGAATGGCTCACCATAGTTACTCACATTTCAACTTTACCGTAAACTCAACTAAATAGCTTAACCTGCATGAAAAGCAAGCTCCTCTAAATGGCTATTAATATTTTTTAACCATTAATATGCTCAATATTGCACATAGTATATTAGAATATAATCTTACATCTATAAACCAGAAAAAAAAAGGCTACAGGGCAAAACACAAAATTTTGAGTTGTTAAGGCTTGAATTGATCGTAAATCTATTAATTTCTTCATCACTAAGCAGCAAAATAAGCAGTAGTTTACACTCTGCAGTCTAGGTCTTTCAGGAAAAGACAGTTTGTATCTTTCTTTTTAGTATTTTGGTTGAAACCTTCAATTATAAACAATTGAATCTCCTTAAAGATTAGGGGGCCCACATAGACAGACTGTGTATACCCAGTCATTATCTAGAGCTCAACCAGAGATTAATGTGGGTGAATTTTCTATGATATCATGCACTTTTACCTATTATCAAAATTTAAGATATATGCCACATAACCTTTCATTTTAATATTCATGCTGCTTTTAAGTATCTTTTTCTTATAAATGCTACAACGAAATCTTCCCTTAAGGCAATTTTTTCCCACTGGCTGAAAGTTGGATGCAGCAGCACTGGGGATTTTATTAATGAGGAGAAAGAAGTGTCTGTGATTAAAGGACTTAGAGAGCCATAGGAGCTATGGGAATTGCAAAACTATTGCATGAAACCAGTTCAGCAAAGCCTTACAGAAACCCCAGTGTGGGTGTCACTGAGTGGAGTAGGGATGGATGGATGGATTTTGGATGTATGCACAAAAATGTGGATCACATTTGATATCAAACCAAACACCATCTGCACAGAAATGGAGAGACCTTTTTGCCTCCTCTGTGTTGGACAAGCAGCAGAAGAGTGGAAAGAACAGAGAAGGTAAATAAGAGGCAGAGACTCCTTGTATTGGCACAGTATGTGGCCTTAGCTGCCCCAACTTTGTCTGGAGCTCACACAGGGAAAGAAGGAGTAAAAAGGTACTTCATGCAGAGCAAAAACTGTATGCTCTTGCTGTGTGGGATAAGGATGAGATGGCAGAGGACTTCCCTCTTCCCTCCATTTCTGTAGGCAGACCCTGTGGAAAAAGCAGCTTCCTGGCCTTAGTCTAGGATAACACTTCTGCCTTCCCTTTCCATTTTATCCTCTGAGCTCGTGTGCACTCTCTTAGTAAATAATTTTGGCAGATAGAAAAGACAGAAGTAAGCATGTCTGTATTAGGAGTTCAACACTATCAGGTTGACAAGTCAGCCAAGTCAAAGAGATTCCTTGGCCCCTTTTCTATCACAGCCACAGAAATTTGCCCAAAGGAAAGATGCTTCATATATCATCCCAGTAAGATCGTGTTGGATCAGTTTTTCTCAGTCTCCTTCACAAGTGCAGGATTTTGTGGTCCTTATTCCCCCTTATGACATTAGTGCTTAAAACATCTTCAAGATTTCCACAAGTAAAGCAAAGTGTGAAAGTAGTTCAGGAGATTTAGGGCTCATGTGAAAGACATAAAAATTAGTTGTGAACTAGAAAACTGTTTGCCCTTCAGACATCTGGGACACATATATGAATCCTCTGCAGTAAAACAACTTGGTGTATGTGGGAAGTGGAACACTGAATAGCAAGAACGAGGAGCTTCTGTGGGGCTTCAGCCCCTTTCCTTTGTGCATCCATAGCATCCCAAGTTAGAGAATGACTTTGCCTTTTGCTATTCACAAGCACCAAATTATTCGGGGAAACTGTAGGGCCCAACAGCTAAATTATTGTTGTTCCTTCAGTGTCTGTTTCTGAGACACCATGAGCAAGTTAGGAAGGATGCAGGATATCCAATTCCCTTTATTTTTCAAGTAGGCTTACAAAAGTGTTTAGGTCAGTGCATTTTGAATGGGAGAATAAAGATGGAAATGTGAGTTTTAGCAACAAAACTGTGAGATATGTAAATTATATTCTATTTTTAAGTTTTATTTTTCCTTAAAAATGAAAGGAACAGACAAAATGCAGCAGTGAAGATCAGAACCTACTCTGGAAAGCTTAACGTAATTGTTTAGTCATTTCCTATAGCAGCATTTAAAAAAAAATGAGAAGGAAATTTTCTAACTCAAATTCCTCACAATATCCAGTGTTCTAAATTTCTTATATTTTAGTGTGAAGGGTTCCCCAGTTCTCTTGGGACCTCAGTAATAACTTAGTGGAGCAGATCTTTAAACATTTCTCTTTTGAAATAGACCACAAGGCTTGCAGATAGAATTTTTATAGTGAGGGCTAAAAAAATCCCATAGTTAAAAAAAGTAACAAGAAATCTTCAGGAAAAATGATGATGGGATTGTAATTTTTACATGTGATCTTCTGAAAGATAAAATGATAAATCTCCTAATGACCCAGACCTACATAGGAGGGCACTAAACTCAGTCCCCTCTAACCCACACTGGAAGCACTAATGTAGAATCACTGCCATGATTTATAATATTGAAAAAAATATTTTTTGCAGCTTTTACTGTTACGGTGCAAGAGATCAGAATGAATATATATGGTTAATCTCTTTCTCAAAACTTCCTACCTCTGGGTTCCAGAGCGACATAATGGTGGTGTCTCATGTTTCCAGCATTTAAGGATCTAATTGGGATATTGTTCTGTACTTGCTGTTAGCCAGTGTAGTGACAAGATGAATCTCAGCCAACACTGGCAGCCAGCCAGCGCATACCTTGCACAAACAAAGTGCAGGGCAATTAAAGTGTAAGTGCCAAACAAGCGCTGCCGGGAGAGAGCACAAAAATAGCCATCCAATAAAGCACATGGAAAATACATTTCTTCGGCTCGTTGGAGGACTGCTGTTCCTTCCATTTATTTCTTTCCCTTGATGTCTTCCTGTGAAGGGAATCTGTTTTCCCCTCTCCAGTACTTTTATTTTTTAGAGAAGTTTGGGAAAGCCTTGGTGAGGAGGGGCTTTTCTTGCTAGCAGGGCAGGGGACACAGGATTTGTATTACGTGAATTGAGGCAAGATGATATTAGGGAAGAAAGAACTTTGGGAAGCGTGTTATGAAATGGAGCTTTTTATAAAATACGTAGATTGGGTGCACTATACACATATTATGTGCTGCAGAAATATAGAGCAATCATTCTGTACACAGCTATGTATAAATATTGAAACAAGGCCTGTAATTCCACTCATCAGAATGAAAGCCTTTAAGGAGTCAGATGTTCCCCCCACTCCCTGCTATGCAAACAGGTCCGCATTACTAAACTGAATTCACAATCACTTTATAGAAATTTGTGCAATCTATGTTGAACATCAAGTATCCCAAATACTCTACAAATTATTCCAACAGGGCATTTTGTGATGTCTAGTGACAAAACCTAACAGAGCTGAAATATTTATTATTTGCTAGCCTGATTGTTAATAGATGGGTTGGAGAGGGAAGGGGAGAACAGACTGGGGAATTAGATGAAGGAGATGAAGGATACACAAATCACAAACACAATTTTCATCCTCATTCCCAAACAAAGCAGGTGATCGCAATATGTATTTTTCCTTTCCTTCAAATCTACTCCAGTGTTCTTGTGCAGCAGGTGTGTACTTGCAAAGACCAAAACAATGGGCTTTACTGAATTTCTGCCTGCCCTGGATAGTCTTGTTGCTGGGTCTGGTGTTTTTTATTTTTTCTCTCAGAATATATTTCTCAAATGAAGATTTTATGTCTACAAGTTAATTTTTATTTCTCCTGTAGTTATACAGAGTACATTTTTAAAATAATTTTGTTGTTTGTGGGGAGATTTACATATTGTGTCTAGCAGCAACAGAAAGAGTCACAGAAATAAGCTCCTAAGCATATCAACAACTATGGATGTATTTATTAACCTGAGTTTCTCTAAATATAACATTCAAATTCTTCCCTAAAATGTGTTTCTTTACATCATATCTCCGTCAGGTCAGAAGCAGCAGATACGTGCTTTTTAACTTAGATTTGTTTTGAAAAACAATTATTTATTCTGCGGGAAGAAAAGGTTATATTGCAGAGGTCAGACTTTTATAATTTTCTTTTTATGGAGCAAGCCTTTGGGATATTATAATGGTATGTCAGTTAAGCACCTAGATGGCTCTACAAGGTCAAACAGAGTTACAACGGGCATATTTTATGTATGTATCTTGCAAGTGTTGTCCCAGTACACTCCAACCCCACCAATAAACCATTTTATTGCTTTACAATAACACAGCTTTGTGTTGCACAAGATTTTTTTTCCCCCTTTGAATCAATGCTGAATTCATATAAATGTCAATAACAAAAATTTGCCAGGTTCTTCCTGGGGTCACTTAATGACATTGTTAGGATTCTTAATGTAGCTACTAGGTGAAAGAGCTGCCAGTACTGCATAAAGAATGAGTTGTTCTACTCCTGCCACAGCCTCAGCTGATTTACAACCACTTTGCGTTTGATGTTGGACAGGATAATTTCATCAGTCTCCAGCCCTTGTGATCATGTCCCAAAATGACTAGTCAGGTAAAGCCCTAGCCAAAGATTGCATGTCACCTGTAGGAAGTAGCTGTCTGCTATGAGTAGTCTTTACTCATAAATGTAATCATCAGTTAGCTATTCATTGAGCTATACTTCATGGTCTAGATGTAGTAGTGAGGATAATATACAAACACCTCACAGGGAAAATGCTTTGAAACAACAGATGTGTCCATTAAAAAACTTGGGTTTTTACAGCAGGACAGCATCTTAAATGGAAGTAAATGGCTTCCAAGTTCATCTCTGAAGGTTACTTCAGAAAACCTCTCCCCCTCCCTGAGTGATTCACTGAAGCAAGTGGCCTGTAGTTGAAAACACTGATTTCCTAAAAGTCCAACACCAGCATCATCGTGGTGATTTAAGGCAGCCAGAGCAGGATAGGTATAAATATTTGGTGCACTATTGTTTTGAAAGAATATGTGATGTGGTGATAGAGCGATCTAAGAGAATTGTAGGCTAATGCAGCCACATCTCTGGGGGCAAATTCTTATTTATTTTGGTTACATTCCTTGAAATTGTGAAGGATGTATTCATCACTACAAGTGATGTATTTCCATCATATCCAGACATATAATTTGGCATGAAGTAACTAACACTCATCCCTTTTTTGCTATTCAGCTGGGCTTAACCTGACATTTGTTCTCTTATTTTAAATAAATAAAAGTCTTGTTTCAGAAGGGGCGAAGCTAGTAAGGATTCTGCAAAAGCATTATAAAATTGCCCATGAGGAAAGCAGTGCTGTTATTAGGCCAATGCTGCTGTAAATGATAAATTAAAAAGGCAACATGAAGAGGCTGAAAAGTGGTGACAGCTACAATGAGTACATTTTCTCTTTTCTCAGTGTGAGACCACAGTGCAGGAATATATGAACTTTGAATCCCTTTGTGAAATTTGTGCTCATTTTAGCTGTCACTGCTGCAGGTGATGAACACTCCCAACCTGTTGTTTCTCCTCAACGCTTTTAAAAATGCAAAGGATAAGTTCTAGTAACAAAGGAATAGATATTCTGACAAATACAATCACATCGCTAATGGGGAGATCTGGATAAAAACTTCAATCTAATTTGGAATTTATCCAGAGGCTTGTGAGATTAAGGTCAGACAGATATTTAATTTCTAAAATTGGAGCTGGAAGAGAAGCATAACATTTGATATGTTTTAGTTATATCTGTTTTGTCAGGATACATCCAAGGTCTGAGTGCACACTATTTTTCCTTCTCAGGTTTGTCCTTGTTCTTTAATCATTTCACTAAAAAGCTTATAGATCTAGTACCTGAAAAAAAAAATCTAAATTTAAAATACAGGTTTAAACAACTCAAAATGCAGAAGGAAATGATCTAGGGCTTCTGGTTTACCTTATTAAGAAGAAAAAGGTCTTTTGCAAATTTTGCATCTATAATATATGTGAAACTTTAGATTTTGGAATCAGAGAATGTGCAGATGACACATGGTGAGATAAGTTTTTTATTTAAGTTTTTCTTTTCTTGAATAAGGAAGGATAGAAATCAAAGCATGCACAAAAGAACAATTCAACTTTTCTTCCACAGAACAATTTTTCAGACTGTATTCTGCTAGTACAGCTCTTTATGTTAATAATTTTAACATCACTTTAAAAGGACCTATATTTTGAAAATGTATATAGGGAGAGATTGTCTACTTGTTAAAATTGTCTTTATTTGATCTTTTGCACTCTGAATTTTACTCCCATGGCTCAACATTTCCATCTTTTCTCTTGATGCCTGAAAGTCTCTGTGGTTTCTATCAGCTTTTAACACGATACAGGACTTCTTAGAGAAAAACTCCCTCATACCATGCCTTTTTGTGCCTTCATGTTGATGACCACAACAGACAGTTACTGTGCAGGAGTAAATGGTTTTTTTTCATATTCTTTTGGCTTAAAAATAAAAATAAGGTGTTATGCATATTTTAATTACTAATGGAATATTTCTTGTCTTGTGGGTTTTCATTGCTCTGGCCAGAACAGGGACAAGTTTTAGTATCCAAAAGTAGAAACCTTTTCAAAGAGGTAGTTTGCAGTAGACATCCAATGGCTGATTCTTCCTTGAGTACCATAGCACTACTAGGCACCACGGTAATAGAGGTGCTATATTTAATAATGCTTTTTCATGTATGACAAAGAAAGAGCCTTTGGCAATTGAAAGCAGTTTCTAGCACCCAGTGTCATTTGTTTCCTGTAAATTGTGTGCACAAACTGATCTGCAGCATGAATATTCTGTGTTTGTCCTTGCAAAGCATTGATTGACACGAGCCATACACAAATGTCAACAACTTCCCTTTACAGAGAGGCAAGGGAAATTATCCAAAAATGAGATAACCAAGGCTTACAGGAATGTGACATCTTTACATCTCTAAAGTAGGTAAAATTTGCTTAAGTTAAAAAAAAAACAAAACACCAAACTCCCCAGGTAATCTGTAACTTTTTTTCCTATATCTTGAAACAACATGACTGCTATTGTACTGGCAGTGATGATTGTCACTGCCTTTGCTAGCACTGTTGTGGCTATGTGACCATGGAAAGTGGCTGTTTGCCAATAGGGAATCTCCAGAAAGGTGCTGTCATGCTCCAATGACTACTGCTGGAACAGAATGGCCTTCCAGGGGAAGTTGTAACGCTCAGTATTATAACAGGGAGCAACACTGGTGCATGTTCAACAGCCTCCACAAGTACTGCAGCTGAATCTTTTTCCAGCAGCAGCACTGAAGGGTTAGGGCATCACTGCATCACTGGTACAATGAAAAAGCCCCCTTCCCTTCCCACACATGGATTAATTTGTATTTCCATTTAAGACAATGGAGAGTTACAACTGTGTTTTTGCAGTCAAGATTCTTTTTCGAAGCAGAACCTTTTTTTTTTTCCCCCTAAGGATTTTCATTTGAAAGTTTGTTTCTTTTCTAAATTCGGTATACCCTATTCTGTCTGGAATTCTCTTTCCCCTTTTTCTTTCTCTTCTTCACTCTCAATGAAAAGATATGACTGCACAGACAACAATTTCCATCCTTACATGGTTAATTTCATGTGTAATACCAGCTGGCTTCCTTTGATGTTTCAAACATTTTATTTTAGATTCTCTGTATCAGTGTACGAAAAAGAGCTAACTCTACCCCAAATCTGGAATTTCCAATTTGGCAATGTTGCTTTGCTATATCTTGTGATTCTGTTCTGAATCCAGGAGAGAGTTTATTTTTTTTTCTAAATGTTGACTTAGATAATCCCAGGTGAAAGACTGTCATCATGAAAATGATAATGATTATGTCTTTGACTTTTCCAAATATCAGACACAAAAACGACCAGAAAAGTACAAAATATAGAGGAAGGAAGACAAGTGGCCACCATAAAGAGCTTAAATGAACTAAGATAAAACACAATTTGTATATGTCATGAATCAGAACTGAATTAATTGTTGTTTTAAAACTAATGCTAAGGTAAAGGTCATGTAATACATACACTAACCAGGATACTTTCTTTTCATTATCAAAATCTTTCTGGAAAAATCTTACTTTTCCTTGGTCTTGAACCACAGTGTGGTTCCCCTGCAGAAAAAAAATGCTGAGAAAAAGATAACATTTCCAATTCTAAACCTTGCAGCAGTAGTAAAACAGCATCAGCAGACTTAAGAGAACCCCTATTTTATAAGAGATTTTGTATTCCTAATTTTTAAACACTTAAAAGATAGATTTATTAGTATAAATTAGTCACCCTGGCCTCAGTTTATAGGAATATATGAAGAGGAGCTATAAATCAATACATGGTGATTCACCACGTCCTAAAATAGTCCAGATGAGTCATATTTTGGAGGTGTGCACTGCTTTTGATGACTATTGCAGTAATGTAACATATTTAGCTCAGTCACAAGCACCTGCCTTTGAGACACCACATTCAGGTGAATGTGGCTGAATTCCACTTTTTTGTGCCTGCTATCTCCTCTTCTTCCACATTTCCTGTGTCAAAATGGAGAGAAATGGATATGGAACTGAGTTCTCCCACATCAGCCTGTGTGCCACATCTACAAGTCCCAGAATCTGTTGTAATACCTTTAGCAGGGGAACGAAAGGCAATGTCTTGTGTCATGTCAAAGGAGAATGTGGTCAATTGTTATCCATGACTTATGGTTCAGAACTTCCCATACAGTGACTTTGTGAGCTTAAAACACATTTTACCACTGAGATTTTGATGTGACTTGAGTTATTTCAAATGCTGTTAGTATGCAAAGAAATCAGCTTGTTTTGAATGTTTGGAGTGATGTTGAAACTGAAAAAATATGACTGAAATGAAAAATGAGTCCCTTAATGTGTGTTATTATACAGCTGATGAAAACACATTGAAAACATTGAAAAAATAATGGTATTAGTTTCTGCAGTGTGAATGTGTGTTTTTGCAGTAAAACCTGCATAAGAATTTTTACTACTTCTTACAAAAATTTAATAAGAAAGACTTTAAAATGAGTTTACTGTATGTTTGCCTGGGCCTCTTCAGCAGCAGTACAATAAAGTGAGTGTAGGGTTCTGCATAATAATTTTTTTTTTAATTTCCAAGCTATGTGCAGTGCCAACCTTATTTGGCTTGCTTTGAGCAACATAGGGTGTTCTATATAATAAAAAGTTAAAAATGCAAAACCAAAAGCTTTAAAACCAACACACATTCAACTTATGATGTAAAAACATGGTTTTGTGTAGGATGTTGATCTGTTTTGCCTCAGATGGGCCAACATGTTGCCTTCTTGTGCTTCCATTAGGATGTGACTTTAGCACTCATTAACATGCTTTGATTTGAACCTGTACAAATGCCAGCCTTGAATGCCAGCTTATATCACTGAGATTGTTATTAAATTCTTTTCTAGTGCCATGAAGAAAGTAAAAAAGCTGGGCATATAATGTGCTTTCTTGCCCAGGGAAGGTAAAAACAGAGAAAAAAGTGGAGAGTCAGTGGTTGCAGTGGACAAAAGCTGCATGCATCAAATAAAGACAATTACAACAACACAACTCTTAAGACCAGATTTTATATTAGCATATGAATGGATTTTTCTGAAAAGTTGTCTCTGAGGCTAAGGCTTGAATGAATCATTTTTTCCCAGGAAGCAAAACACTTTTATTGCAGCAACTGCTTCCCAGCTCTCATCATACTGTGATTATAAGCAATTTTCATAGTCATTGCACTTACATTGTATTTCAGGGTGTAAACACAGTCATTTTTAGGTATTCCCTCTGTGGCAGTGTCATTATCCTGTCCCCCATCTCCATTATGCTTTGCCACCTCTTTCTCCTCAAATCCCCATCACGCTAGTATGAGCAGCCCTTGCTGTCCACCGCTTTGCATCTAGAGGAGAAGCGGACAAGGTCAGGAGCAGGTTCTTCTCCAGACACCTTCCACTCGAGCAGGGCAGAGCAGCACTGGTTGTGCTGCTTGGTGCTCCTGTGGGAAGCGGGCAAAGCACTGAGCTGGCAGTCAGCAGGCACCTCTACTTCCTTCCTAAAACACTTAAGAGCCTAGGTGGCGACTTCAAAGACCGTTTATTCACTGCTCAGAGGAATGGATATTTCCTAACACGAAATGAATCGAATTTCAAAGCCCGTAAAGGTCAAAAGCAGCCTCTGGCCAAACAAGAGGAAGAAGTCGATGGGAATTACACCTCTTCATGAGAGGCCACCTGAGTATAAACAGCCCTTGTGAAGTTGCATATGCAAAGAGTTAAACCAGAAACCTCCACAGAGTCTGATGGATGAGAAGTGATCACTCATCCCTAGGACAGGCAGAGACCAGAAATGCTGGGCTGATGCAGTTTCACTTTGCCTGCTTTTATTCTTTCGAGGTTTGGTACTAACCTCTCTCGAGACAGGACTGTGAGCATCCATTTTCATCGCCGCCTATGCCAGGTCAGACTCTGCAGGTGTGAAAAGCCCTGTGGTGATAGTACCCACCCTCCTTAAATAAGTGCAGGAGATGGTGAGTCTGGGAGAACTAACATAAGAATTTGTCACAGTTCAGAAGCCTCCCCCTCCTTCACAAAATTAGTCTCTTTGAATTACAGCTAATACTAATTCTGTTTTCTGTATGGAACAGTACAGACCTATGTGATTTTCCAAAGGAATTGATTAAAAAGTACCCTGCTGTCACTGGTTTAAGCTCTTGCCACCCTGAGTGGAATTCAATGGGTAAGAATAAGGACAATCATGCAAATATTCAGAATAAAGTGTTAAAGCAAGACATTATGTTGGCTGTCTTACTCAAGACAAATACGTCACTAATGTGTATCTTATTGTATTCCTTACCTAATCATCAGATTTCTAGCCATTTTACATATTTTAGGGGAAAAATATTCTTTGATGACCTTTTCTGTCTCATGGGGTTTTTTCTATCTTGTTACCAGATAAAAAAACCGCAAATAACAGCAAGCGAGCAAACAAGCCCCAAACTAAACAAAACAAAAAATAGGCATCACAAGTTGTGGGTACAAGCTTCAGAAGACAGAGGAAATGGACTCATAAAATTTTTCTTATGTATGTTTTCTGGGGTGAAAGATGTGAATTTTAAAGCCTACTAACTTGCAGTTTATCCAATATTTGATGCCTTTCGACTATGTAATCCTTTGTCTTCAAAAGCAGACTGCCCAGTTGTGGTAAGAACTACTAGATCCGGGGCCAATAAGCTTGTTTGGGGATCGGGAAGGATGAACTGGTGTCCCTGTTTTTCTTTCTGCATCTGTGGGCCACAGAAGAACACCTCTCTTTCCCTGAAGTTGCTGCTGCTTGGTGGCAAGTGCTCAGGACTTTACCTGCGAGAAGTGGAATGGGGCCCTCACAAAATTCAGCAAGGGCAAATGTCATGTCCTGCATCTGATGGACTAATGGGCTAATCCTTTGTGCTAATCCAGGCTGAGGTCTGCCTGGCTGGGGAAGCAACTCTGCTGAGAAGGCCCATAAGGTGTAAGCTGCGGGCTGAACATGAGCCAGGGTGTCTTATGTCATTAAAGAAGGTCATTAAGGGGTCTATCAACAGGAGAAAAGCCTGTAGATTATATTCCCCCTTTGCTTTGCACTATGTTTGAACAAATATACAAAGCTGCATCCAGATTGGGGTCCCCACTACTCCTAAAACATGAATAACCTGCAGCAATGGCTGGAGCACTTTCCCAGTGAGAAGAGGCTGGGGGATCTGGGCTTGTGTAGCCAGGGAAGGGATGGCTCCAGGGGACCTGCCAGTGCCTATGGGAAGGCTGCTGAAAAGAGGGTCATACTCCTCACACTCATCTGTGCTGAGAAGATGAGGGGGGAAAAGCTGAAAAAACAGACATTTAGACTTTACATAAAGAACACTTTCACTGTGAGGGCTCTTCAGCAGTGGATGAGGAGGGGGTCTGTAGTCCCCATCCTTGGAGGTTTCCAAGACCAGACTGTATAGACCCCAGAGCAGGTATTCAAGCTTGGCCTGCTTTGAGCAGGAGGTTGGCTGAGAGGCCTTCTGCTACCTCTTTCATCCCAGTCATTTTGTCAGCATGTGATTTTTTCCCAGCAGTGGACGTGCTTAATGCTAGAGTAATTTCAGTTATCAGTAAAAGCAGCATCCTCACTTCCTGGTTAAAACATCATCTGAAAACTTCTGCACAAAAAAGACTTACATCAAAATGGAATTTTAAAATAAGAGAAATGCAAAAACCAAGGAAAAAAACAGCTTATGGCTTGCAATTAGTTTGATGAAGAGAGCACTATCTTCACTTGAAGACAGTGGGCAAAAGAAAGCTCAGCTGTCACCTGGATCAGGTTAATTGGAGGCAGAGTTGTTGCCCTGGCCTGTGTCATGACCTCTTGCGTGAACAGCATCCGTGCCACCACGTTTCAGCTGCCACCACATGGTGCCCACAAAGAGAAAGGAGAAGCAGCACTTTGTAGCCACCACCTGTGAATCCCTCATTATTGGCAGGTACTTTGCAATGGAGTACTAGGACAGGATAATTGCTGGAGATAGAATTGGCAAGCGCAGTGTATGGGAGACACATTCAATTGCACATGAGTATGGTAGGTGAACGATAAAAAAAGCAACCCTGCCATTATCTGTTGAGCAGCCGGCAACTCTGGGTCTTCCATTTTGTTTACGGCAGCGTGGACAAAAGGCTCTTAGTGTCAGCAGTAAATAGCCTGGGGACTGTGTGCCTTGGAAAGGTATGATGGATGCCTTTGTGAGCCATAGCTCAAACTTTGGTGACAATAACAGTGAGGCATTGCAAGTTTATTTGCAAGATTAAGTCTAAATGTTGTCCCCAGAGTGCAGTATAAAAACTAATTAATTTTTTTATTCTTTATCATTGAGATCAACATTCATCCATAGGAATTTGCATTTCTATATGACCCTTGTGTAAGCCAGCTTGCATGGGAGGGGGACCAATTTTGAGATTCATCAGTAGTGCTGTCCATCCTACTGAAATATTCAATTTATACTAAATGTTCCACAAGCAAGCATAGTTCTGCAGCCAACCTTAGGAGGAAAACAAGTACTTATATGAGAAAAACAATTACTACTTTTCCTTACACAATGTTTTACTATGCATTGTATAATGAAAGCAGCTAAATAGCTCTTCTATCAAAAGAAGTGAGTTCACACGGCAGTCTTCTACCCGTTGAGAGCATCAGCTTGACTTTTCAACCAAGTACCAGACTTTGGCTTCAAGTCATAGGCATCTTTACACCTCAGCACTTCTTTGGTTTCCAACAGGTTTATTCATCAGTTTGGGCACTCAGAATTATTACTTGAGAATGTTACTAGGTGGGCAGAGGTGAAAACATGCACTGAGTGAAGATATAAGTCCCCAGGACATGAAAGTAAGAGAGAGGTTGAAAAAGTATTTTAGTGGGAAAAAATATCTTACCATGCCATCAAATCCATGATTAAGAGCCTCCCCATACAAAATTTTTACTGGACAAATATCCTTTCAATCTCCAAGTTCTCGTGTTAGCACTGAGGAGTATTCCTTATAGAAGGATGTTGTAGAAAGGAAGGGTGCTACCCTCTGGTTTGCCTTCTCATACAAGGAATGCCTGATATGGAGCTGGGAGACTAAATGCCACAGGCATATCAAATGGGAACATGCTGGAGCCATGCTGGGAGCAAAAGGAACTGGGAGAGAAGGTGCACTGCAGCTGTTGGACCTAAGCAGCAGGCTGCAGTCATGCAGGAACATTTCCTTCATTCCAGACTCATCCTGCATTGGTCTCTGGAAAATCAAGTCCTTAGCTAAAATATCCTCTTCTAATAGTGTTAGTCCTTTTGGGTCACTTTGGCCTTCAGTGGTCCAGCTACCTACCAAGCCAGCATCTTTCGCCTGTGCTACAGGAATGAACCAAATTTTCTTCATCCCTGCAACACAGCACACTGAAGGAAAAACCTCTTTATAAATTGCATGTAGGCTCCTATACTAGCCAAATTCACAGATGTTTCACAGAGGTATGCAGAGAGTCAATACTCCTGACCCACCAGTTTTTGTGGCCATTTTCTACTGACTACATATTTTCTGGCTTGAATTTGCTTTGGATACAGAGATTCTTTCAGTGGAAGTCAGAAATGTCTATGGGTCTTCCTGCGTAAAGACTGAGGGAAAAGTCAGCCTTAACAGAGCTTCCAAAGCTAACACCTTTCCTTATTAACTCTTATTATCCAACACGCTGCATTTTGCAGGGGGGAAAAAATATCTAAAAGATGGGAGAGAGAGCAAAACTGAGACAAACAAAAAAACCCACACTTTGAAATCCATCCCTTTGGCAGCTGTCCCTTTCTCATTTTGGCAGACAGAGAATTGCTGGCAGGACTAGTGAGGGAAGGGTAAAAGACAAATGGTTCATGATGAATCCTTTAACTAAGCTGATATTTCAACACAGCACTTGCCAGCATTTTTCTTTGGCATACGCTTTATAGAACATACATGACAACCACTTCAGCATTGTTAATATATTGGCATTACCTGGTTTGTTATTCATCTCCCTCTGAATCAGTCTCCAGACTTTTAGGAGACTATCACATAGCAGAAGTACTTTTTTTTTTTCCCTAGCATTTATTTCCCTGGGTGCAAAAATTAAACTAAAACTATGAGACCATGATTTACAAAATCCAACAAGCCAGCTTTTTAAAGTTAGTGTATTGATTACCAGGATATTATCATCTGTAATATTGATAATGTAGATACCACCTTTCAAAAATAAGGTTTACCAAACAGCTCCATGGTTTGGGTGAATCAATTCCAATATGACAAAAATTAATAAGATCTCAAATTCTTATGAAAGTAAAATAAAAATATAGACTAGGAGTTAATTTTGGGGGGGTTATGTGTTTTTGTCCTGGAAAAAGGCTCCAGGTTTCAGGACCAAAAGTGAATAGATCAAGATGTACTGATGAAAACAAAATATTTCAAATTCTGCAAGGAAAAAAAAGAAAAGCTCAAACCAACCTGTAAGCTGAGTTTAGTTTTTATTAAATTTAATAGCAACATTTTCATTAACTTGAATGGGTCCAACACAACACACTACATATACAGCAATTCATTAAACCAATAAATTTGAATTTAAAAATAATTACATCAACAAAGAAGAGACTGGAACATCAAATGAGTTTTTTTGTTCATTCATTCATTCATTCATTCATTCCTTTTTTATTTTTTCCTTCCTTTCTTGCTAAATACTTAATTCATTATCTTTTAACAAATTTTATTTTGTGTTCCTGAAATTCCCACAGGTGACATTCCACCACATCTACATCTTTTGCAGAAGACACTGCATGTTCAAGGAACCAGCCCATGAGGACTTACCAATCACTAAATGATGAAGTATGTATGACCACAGCAGATGGTCAGGAAGACCTCGTATGATATTTTTGAATTAAACTGTTGATGCTTAATTGTATAAATTCCTTATAAATGCATCTTGCTCCAGTACAGCACAATACTGTAAAAATCACCGGTGAGGTAGTAACTGAAGGGAATGCAGTGAGATACATGCAATGCAGTGCACAATTTGCTGGCCAGAGAGCACACTTAGTTCTCCTCCTTTCTAACAGCCTGCCTTTAATTTCCAATCCCTGCTAATAAAAGACTAAAATTGTAAAGAAAAGAAATACAAACTTTATCTTCTAAAATACTGGTAATAACTTCAGGCTTTATTTCAGGAAATTGGGCGGGGGGTGGTTTGCAAAAAGGAACCACAAAAAATGCAAAAAAAAAAAAAAAAGGTTTGGATATTTTTTCCTTATTTGAAATTACTCTAATACTAGGATTTATTAATAGAAGGAAACTGAAATGTGAGTGCCTAAAAAGGCAATATGGATTAGCTCAACAAGCTATGGAGAACATGAATAACAAACCATATATTTTTCCTGCCGTGACAGGGCACTGCATAAAAACACTAGGGGATGGATGCAAACAATGTGCTGGTGAGAGTGACAATAAAACAGAGATGACAGCATAAAGAGAGAATGATGAATGTATTAACACAGGTAAGAGAGTTAGATAAAAGATTACAGGGAATAGCAGAAAATTCACTCAAAGCAGATCTTGAATAGTCTAACAGGAAACAGTGCTGTTGTTAGATGTGGATTTGATAGGGAATGTGGTGACAACAGAGAGTGAAGAAACCTTTGAGCTTATATGGAGAGATTTATATTTATGCCTCTGGATATACATTTATAGATATTTATACTAAATATATATTTTGATATCCCTGTAATAAGTTTCTATAACCAAATGATAAACTGTATTTATTGTAGTTAGCAAGCCTTGCTTGCCTTACCTGTGCTACGTTCTTTTTTTCTTTTCAGCGGGTGATTTCTCTAAGCAACTCAGAACTGCTGTCAGAATTGTTGAAACCTGCCAGAATATTTTTTCTTCTCTTCTTCCCAAACACCTCCAGAGATGGGGAATTCTCCTCCTCTGCTGCATTCTGCTTTGAAGTACCTGTCTTGAATTACCCCATTTTGTATTAGTTTAGATTTAAAGGTCCAATTTCTCTTATCTATCAAGGATGAGAAAAGCAGGGGAATTGAGGCTGTTATTATAACTGACATTAACATAATAGACAGATTTCTTGAAAATATTATTCCTAAACAGTTGAATGAAAGATGTTAGTCTATAAAAGAAAATTACAAAACCAACCATTTTTTAAAGTCTTGATTTAAATTTCAAAGGTCCATAACAATAGATCTATTAAAGTTACATATTTTTGGCTAATGCCTATTTGCCTGGGATTAGTCTCTAAAACTGTTGTTTTTCAACAGTTGAACCAGCAAAGATGAAAAAAACAGTCAGCTTTAGTCGGCTTTATATTAGGTCCTTAGATGTAAACAGTTAAACGTAATTTTATTTTATTGCCTAGCACTCTCATGTTTCATGCCTTATGGTTGCTCAATGAGTAGTTCTTTTAAAAAGCTTTCTCTTTATGTCATTATTTTCCATAAAGTAATATTAGAGATGTAGAGATCCCTGATTGCCTTTTTCAAAATGCGTGTCATGTACTTGGGGCATTTGTTTGATATTGAATGGAACACAGCAGCACTACCTAGAAATCGAGGAGAAGAACTGAAAGACACCAGTTTCTTCTCATATTATAAGTAGCTTTTAGAGAGATCACTCAAAGAGGAAGAGAAAAATTACCAGACTGAACCCCACAGCACATGCCTACGCACAAATTAGGAAAAATTTGCTGTGACAGTTTCAGTAATGCCAAATGCTGTTTAGGGTTGCAGGCTTATGTTTTATATTTTCCTTCACACACAGCATTTTTAATATTTTCAGTCAGAATTTCACCATTCAGTGGTTATCTTTTTGTCAGTAGTGATTCATTAGACAAACAAGGCTTGATGAGTCGCCAGCGAGGGATATCACATTTACACAAAATCACAATTGAAACCATCACTCTGAGACAGATTAAAACCTGTAAGGCTAAGCATAAGAAAAAGGAGGCTGAAAACCTCCAGAATTTGTGTATTGCAGTACGAATGGAAGTTTCAGAGAACTAGTCAGAAAGGATTACTCTAGAAAATAAAATGTTTGTCTTGGAGTCTTTTTTATTGACCTGTGATATGCTTTTGGTTTGAAAGACGTGTTAAACAAAGAGAGCTCCAGTCTTTCAAAACTCTCAGAGCTCTATAAATAACTCCACATAAAATGTACAGTATGAATAAACAGCATGACAAAGATTTTCTGACAGTATTTTCTCTACAGTAAAAGTAAAGTCAAAACATCCCATTGATGGCAGCTATTTTGAAGAATTCCTAAGAATGCAAGTGCTTACGAGCTGGCAAACTCTCTGTGAGTGAGAGTGAGTATAAACAATGAACTTTTATGAGGTTGCAGCCATTCCATCAGGATCCAAATGCAGCTTGGATGGACCTTAGCCAAGAAGTGACTGCTCAGCATTTAGTAAAACGTCAGCTAAGGGAGCTGCAGAAAAACCAAACTGTTCCAGCAGTAAAACTATCTGCCAGCAACATTTTTGAGAGTTCACCATCTGGGTCCTGCAGCCATCAATCAGACCCAATGTGTCACCCCAGCTGTCCTTCAAGGCTCCTCATAGTCAAGGTAGAGCAGTTGTGAGAAAATAAAACACAAAAATTGAGAGAGCACAGCTGTTGAAAGCTCAAATAAGTCAGCAGGCAAATAACTCCCAAGTATTAAATAGCACACAATTGTTTCTCTAAATCTAAAGATTGACCACTTGCATGTCTGAAATCACCTGTTTTCTGTACTAAATACTGATTATTCAGATTTTATTTGATTATTCTGTTTTAGTGGATTTGGTTTTTTTTTCATAAATGCATCCAGAAGTCTCTTTCACTTTTGTGGGAAATTAATCCACAAATCTCAGGTTTATAAGTTTATTTTCAATAGGTTAATGTGCAAGGGCTCTACTCATTGGCTCCTATTGTGACCTGTACTTGTTAAAATTAGATGCTAATATTGGACATTTTGACTGGAGATAAACTCTGAAAAATTCTGCCATTGTGAATCTCCCTCCTGACTGAGAATTAGGGCCTTTAAAATATGTGTGCATGGTTGGAAAGATTCCCTTGGAAATGGAAGTAAGTAAAGCAGAAGCTTGTGCAGGAACTGAGACTGGACAGTAGAGATGTAGGAATTTCAGAATAAACACTACAGTAGGTAGGAGCAGTTATTAAATTAACAATTCAATACCTATGAGCAAAAGAAAAACTAGGGAGATGGCAAAACCAGTGAGAGAAGAAGCTGATGGTTGAAAAAGCAATCCGATATTCAGAATGGATTCAGGTGCTGTCAGAAATAAAAGCCAGAGGTATAAGCAGGGCTGGGAAAATTTTGGGAAAAAAGAAGTTATTTAATTTAGTAAATTTGAGAAACAAGAGAAAAAGTTCAGTGACTGAAGTTGAACAGACAAGGAAATAAATAGATTTCTACTGCACTTTTAAAATGGAATTATAGGGAAATAAATCAGATATGGTTGATTTTTTTTCTCTCTATGTTACATTGCAAAATACCTCCAATATTTCTTTCAGACTTTTAGGATGTTTCAAATGCCTATGTAGTGAAGACAGTTTAGTTTGTTTCTCTTTTTTTTTCAATAGTTGACTTCAATTTATGAATGGTTTTAATAAAAAGAGATGCGCTGGCATCCAAGGTTTGTTCTAGTATACAATTTAAATTCAAACTTCTCCATATAACGGCTTTACTTAATGTCCATCTGTAAAAGTCTGGGCCTGCAGCAGGTAAAGAGCATTCTGTGAAAATAAAAATAAAATTATGAGCACTAGCTTTTTTTATTCTTTTCTTTTTTAGTATTTAGAAAGATTTATTGTATTATAGTTGTTCAATATGCAATTTTTACAAAGGTGAGCTGCAGATGGTAAAACTGTGCATAATAGTGAAAATTGTCTATTCCAGGTTTTTCAAACAAATGTTTCTGTTTCAGGATTGTAAAGTAAGTGAATAATAATCACAATATCTCTGAATCATTTGGCTTGGAAGGGACCTCTAACTCTGTTATACAAGACTGTGTCATTTTCACGTTGTCATTCCTACTTACTGCGAAACAAACTCAGGGATGCTCAGATGCTTCAGAAGGTCTAGACTGAGGAGCGTAATGAGAAATGGCAAAAGAAAACTGCAAAGAGGAGGATGAAAAAGAGCCCAGTGACCTGTTTTTACAGGCAGATGTCCCCTAGCCTGTTGCAGGATTTCCATTGCAAACTTTCACAAAACCTTCGGAGGCCTGGGCACACTGAGGACATCAGCTTATATCTTGTGCCAAATGAGGTTCTTATAGGTGAGATTTCCTAGCATTCATCCGAGTTTTCAAGATGGAGCCAACAAGAACACAGGAAGTTACAATTTTACTGACATTTTTGGCAAAATACAGTAAACCAACAGAAGTCCATATGGCTTTAAAAATATTAACAGACCTTTGTTTAAAATACACTTACAAAAGCATTATCATCATTCAAACTTGTCAGAAAAAGGATGTACTGCAAAAATACACATGACATTTCAAGTGGATTGGCTACTTTCATGAAGCTGTGATTTAATCTATCATCACCGTTAACTGGTGTCTCACCTAGGTACTTACTGGAGAGCACAGGGATTCAACATCACTTAAAAGACAGTTTAGAACAGCAATAACTTTTGCACACACATCATTTAGCATCAGCCAAAAGAGTTTGTAATGCCCTTCCTACATCTGTGTAGTGTTAGAATAAAAGTGGAAAATGCTTTTGGCAAAAACAAGCTATAAAAAACCTCCCTTGCTATATAGCAAATAAACGGAAAAGGACTTTACATGAGAATGAATACCTACTACTGCTTTTCAACCAGTCAGTGTAGCTTTTGCCCACTAAAAAGCTTGCATGACTTGTGTTATGATATCACAAATATTGACATCCTGATGAAAGTAATTGGACTGTATTCTGCCTGGTTGTGGCTGTTTTCAGAGACCAAAGCCTACTTTTCATTGATTCCTGCTGATTTCATGCCAATATGAAGGCATGACAGAAATAATGACAATGCAGCGTATTTTTATTTTGAAAAGAACAATCTGTCCACTCTTGTTCCCTTTGGGCTGAAATAGAAACCAGCTCTATCCAAATAGAGAGGAGAAGATGGCACCAAAGGAGTTTACGTGTTAAATGACATTTTATCTTGTCAGATTCCTTCGTAATCATTAACTATTGTATTCTCTCTCACAGTTAATAGCCTAGGCCCTGCAAAGAAATTACGTACCTATTCTGTGAAGGAAAATGAAGGTTGAGCTACACATATATTCAAAAATTGCATGAAATATTTATTTTCTATATTTTGTATAAAACAAACAGAGCACTGTGGGTATTTGTCTTACACATATACACAGAAATTAGAAGAATTACTGTAGCTAAATCCCAAATCAGACCTAATTCTTCTAAACACTACTCTTCCCTTTTAATTCTTTAAAATACTATTCCTTCCTTTTAATTTAATTAAATACAAGCTTTATCACTCCCCTATGAGTCAAGATAATTAAAGAAAGACCCATATTTGTCAGTGAATCTCAGAAATGTTCTAATGACTGGATAAGAATCATTTGTAATTAACATGCTAATTGCTTGTATGCAAATGGCCTGTTGTTCAAGTGGTTTAAAAAGTGCTTGAAAACAGTTTGTTTGCCTTCCCTCTTAAGCAGACTAAACATTCCCACTTGCAATCTTATTTACATTATTAATTTGCTTAGCAAATATTTTTTTAATAGCTCGTGCCAATAGAAGGAGTGTAAGCCTTGTTTGGAGAGCTCTTGTGAAGAGTGCTATTTTCTCCAGTTCAAGCAGATGAGCAGACTGAAATGTGAGGTTTTCAGGCACATAATAGACCCTTGGCTTATCAAAGCCTCTTATCTGATTGGGAAAAAAAAAATCAAAGGTAAACTTCACAGCTCATGGAATTAAAAGACAAATGAGATGTCATAATTATCAAAGTGGCTAATTTAGAAAATTAAGCCATTCACATAGGTGACATAATTGCTTGTCACAATCACTCTTTTTCTCATTAGCCCTCTCTTCAGTACCTACTATACAGTGGAACATTCTTTGGTCTTGGAGAATATTGCCTATACTGTAATCCCTTAATAGCATCGCCCCCGAAATTAGTGCAGAAATATACTTAGTGGCTTCATTGATGTGATATATTTGTGTAATTCTCTGTTTGATCACATCTCACATTGTAAAATCTGGTATTTTGGATTTTGAGTATTTTACTGGGGTTTTTGTCTAGCTTCATTTAAAATTACACAATTTAAAATTAATCATCTAATTATGATGGAGGACTTACTATGCCAACATTCCATATGCAAATTCTTTTGACAGGATTATGTTTCCATCTCATAAAACAGCATTAACATTGTAAGTATTATGAGGTATTTAACCATTGTTGACTAGGAGATTAAATTATCCTCCTAAATTGTGGATGTATAAGAAAAATACTTTATCCTCTATAGAGTAATGCATTTTTCTAACATTTTATATTGCTTTCAGTCAGTTTAAAATAATACCCCAAATAATATTCTTTATAAGAAAGTAATTTTCAGGAAGTAGGTGCACTTCCCTGGCAATCACATTGTTTATGAGTCAGCAAGTACAGAAATTATTAATGACAATTTCTAAGAAAGGAAATGAGTCTGGTTTGCTATGCGAGTTTCAAGGCATGACATTGTAAATGGGCAAGGTTAAACATTTTGGATTAAAAACATGACTGTGAGATTGATTAGGGTCCTACAGTCTTGTAAAGTTGGTAGAACATAGCTGACATGACTTATAGTTTGCTGAATTCAGAGAGATTACATTGATGTCATTCATTTGAAGAGATAGTTCATCCTGGATGCATACAGTGAAGCTGTCATCTGTGCGTTTCACAAATATTCATGTGACTAACATGTTTTGATTAGACTAACACTGAACCAGGCCATTGAATGGGTCATGTGTCTGAACCGCTGTGACAAAGTCAAAGTGTGCATTAAAAAACATGGAACAAAAGCTGAAAATAAAATAAAGCCAAAATCCCAACCTAATCTTGTAAAGCTTTCTGTGTGCCACTCCTCTGAATATTTGGCATACTTGACTTATGGAGTACTGAAACTCGTATCTTATAGCAAGCAATTAGGCTTCTGACTATAATAAAAGAGAGTTAATATATCATTAGCTCAATTATAAACAGTATTGACTTTGGTCTGTATGAACAGACTCCTATACAGTTTGCATGAATGTGCTTATTTAGAAATAGTCCTGCCCTTTCTTCTCCACCCATCGCTGGGCAGGATCGCAACCCAGTATTCCCGGAAGGGAATTTGCTTCGGCTGACTGTTCCTCAAAAGTGAATGGAAAGAAAGAGGTTCTATTTCCAAGAAAAAGACCTTCTTCAATTGACTGCGGTAGTCTTCAGAACATCTCCTTGATGTTTAGAAATTCAGAAAATTTAGAATTTAGAAAATTATGTTAGGACTGATGCTTCTGGATTTATTGGGCCTGACAACACTCCGGCTATGCATCCTTGGCTCACTGTTGGGGTAGTCATTCCTTTTCAGCCCTCCTGCCCAGAAGGCGCAGGAGGTGTTCCAGTCCCATTTCTTCCACAAAAAATTGCTGACACCAATACTTTTCCCCAATCTTCTCTGTAGTTTCCTACCTTCTCACTAGGATTGTTTTTTCCTGAGTCCTTCAGTTTGTTCACAACAAAGAAGGCAAGCATTCTAAACCTACATTTTAAACACATTCCCACGATTTATATGCAAAAAGAGCTATTTACAAGTCCATACAAAAGTAGCAAAAAACATTTGCTCATAAAAACATTTGGTGTCATTTCTTCTTCACTACAGAAGTGCTCTGACTTTCCCACCCTTTTTTTTTCCTGCATCCTTTTGATCTCCATAGTCAAATGTCCTCCCTAACTTCAGGTTCTCCTCTCGTGCCCAAGGCACTCCCTCTTTACTTTAGACCCTTTGGCCTAGAGATCCAGGAGACCACTCTCCTTTTAAAGAGCTCTATTGAAACTACTTTTTCTTCTGCTTTAATGCTTTACATTGTTGGTTGCATTCAGTTGACAGACAAGCTCTGCTCTCAATCCCAAGGGCAGACATAACATGTTAAATCTCATGTCAATTAATATCCACAGCTATCCCTGAACCATGCACTTGCTCAGTCTTCTGTCATGCTCATTGTTTTCCAAGGAACTTATCCCATGCCAACAACTTTTTCTCTTGTCCTCTGGCTGCCTCTAGTTAATATATGTGAAAGGTGACACAGATCCTGCCAGAAACTCTTAACATTCATGGTTAGAGTTACATGAAAAGTTCATAAAGACAAAATTTGTAAGTTATGCATAAATTTCCTGACTGTCTCAGAACAGAACAAATATTAAGTATCTGCTGTTTTGCTAGAAGACATTTTCTTGCAATAAATATTTTTCATAATTATCTATCTGTTTTGAGGGAGAATGAAAGGAGGTTGAAGATACAAGGTTGTTTTGTTATTCTTTTATCACCTGTCATGAGGAGGGTCAGGTTCTGATCTCATTTATTACATTGGAAACTTCTGAGACAATTTCCTTGGAGCAGCCCAGCTTCTACTGATTTAAAAGGTTGTGGACACTGGTCAGCTGTTTTAGGCTTGAAGATATCTGACACTGACCTTCAGAAGTGTCACTTCATTCAATGGACAGGCACAAAATGGTGATGCAGTCAGCCACCATAGGAAGCCAAAAACATCTAAACATTTTGCTTTGACATAGCATTCAGTATTGGGAACGTTTCCTTATTCAGCTTAAAAAGAAAAGCTGACTTGGAACATCAGCAAATGTCTTACAAAGCCATCAGGCCTAAATAATCAGTAACAGCACCCTTTGTGATTTGGCGACTTGTTTTGATTACATTCCCGTAATAATTTTGGATCCAAAAAATTTCATTTAGATGGCACTGAGGTTGTGATCTCAGTAGAAGATTGATATTACCATCATAAGAGTGCATGTAAGCTAAAGATTAAATCATTTTTATATCTGTCTTTTTAGGCTAACAACATACATGTATTTTACAGGGAACACAGAATTGTCACCTAAGAAAACAAAGACTGATGTAAAACAGCTGCAAATGGTGGCTGATGATCATTATGCTAATACTAATAATATTGTTCTCAAATATACATTGCTGTCTCTCAGAGGCCATTTTTAATGCTAAATAGCCCCCAGTTTATTAACAGGTTAATCTTGGGAGAGAGCTGATTTCAAGAACTATATCATCTCCATGTGTATCTGTAAAATAGTTTATATGGTAATAATATCAAAACAAAAGAATAAGCAGTCTCATGCTGGCTGTTGAGGAAAAAAATGTATTAATTTTGTGTGTCTCTGACTCGGCTAACTCATGCTTGCGGTTCTATATTCTATGCTGAGTCAGTCATGCTCAATATTTCTTCCAGTATTTTTGAAATAGAGCTGCCTACAACAAAAAGCAAACCTTCCTCCCTTTTCCTTTCTTCGCCGAACTTCCCTATCAAAATATCTAGGGTGTTTGAAAATTACACCTGACACAGCAACTGGCCTTTCAAGGCTCTCTCTGCTACCTTCTCCCTTCTCTTAAGTATTTTTAAATGAATGAGCTAAGTCTACTGCCATTTATTGTAGCATACATCTGAGCTAACTCTACAATCCATTGCACTGGTTTGGTATCCTTAGAATTACTGAAATTACTGAGCACAAGCATAGCAATAGTATTTGGAGAGAATGATTACTCAGTCCCACAGCAGTCGATTTCATAAAAAAATATGAAAAAACCATATTCCATTAATTTTTTTGCATGTAATCTCCTAAAAAAACACAAAATAGGAATGAAAGATGGACTTAAATGATTATTAGAAGCAAAGGTGGAAAACAGAGGGTCCTTGGAATCCATTTAATGGCATTGAAGACCTATGCATGCCGAGGTACAACTCGTTAGTGTTGTGATTACTGTGACTGAAATGGTCCTAAGGATGGACAGAATTTGGAAGTCATTCATATTTCTCAAGGGACTGGAGCTTCAGACGAGACTGAGGAGCTCAAATGTCACGGATTTCTCAGTGAAGGTTCACCAAACAGTGCAGAGTAATGAATAGACCTTATCTCTAAATGAATCAGAGTAAACAAGGGACAGATTTTAGCACAGACTGTTGCGATAGCACAAGGAGTAATGGTTTTAAATAAAGAGAGTGTCAATTCAAATTAGATTAGAAGAATTTTTCTTATGATGAGGGTGGTAGAACACTGGAACAGATTGTCCAGAGCGGAGGTGGATGCCACATCCCTGAAAACATTCACCATCAGGTTGGATAGGGCACTGAGCAACTTGATCTAGTTGGAGATTTCCCTGCTCATTGCAGGGGCATTAGATTAGATGATCTTTGGAGGACTCTTCCAACCCAAACTGTTCTCTGGTTCTGTGATAATCAAAGTACTCAGGAGGAGAAGCTGGAGAACCACATAATTCCTCAAAGGTTGTAGGTGCATGAGGAAGCTGGAAGAAACAGAGAGAACTTCTGGCAGGAGGACTGCTATATATTTGACTCTGCTGGTTTTCAGCTTTTGGCCAACTACCACACAACTGCTCAGGATATTTTGTTTTTTCTCACTAGATAAGTTTCCTCTGCATACAATTTTTATGCTCCCTTTGTTCATTATGGGTAAAGTACAACACTGGTGCTAAAGTGGCCAGACTAGTAACAATCAAATTTCCCGCAGACTGCTGATCTTGATCTCCTGTCTTTTGATATTCTATTCTCTGTTGGCAAAATGTCTCAAACATATCAGCAGTCAGCAAGAGTCTGGAAGCAGGTGTCGATTTTCACCTCTTCTAGTGTCAGAAATTATCATCTAGATGGCATGTTGTCTATAGAGCTGAAGTTAAATCAAACTGAGAGTTGGCATTTTTCTCTTCCACTAGACCTGCGGTGAGACAAGGTCAGTTGGAGAAATACTTACACCACAGGCACTGATTCTAGGTGAGGAAGCTTGGCTTCACAGGCAGAACTGCTTAAAGACCCAAAGAGTGAAAAGTAACTATAGTTCACAGTCCTGTGGTTAAGGAAGGGAGGGAGGCTTACTGAGTGCTGCGTGAGACAGACATGCAAAGTACCTGTGGAGACACTGAAGCAGCTGAAAAGCTAACTGAGAGTAAAGTGCCTCCTCTTCATCATTTCCTAGAGTCCAAAAGAGGGCACTGGACAAATTTCCTGATGAATAGGACAGCTTTTGGAACAGTGCAGAAATATGTCCTTGGCACTGCATAAATGAGACGGACTTGTCTTCTGTGTAAATACTGTTCTGCGGTCTTTATTTTGACGTTTACTCCAGTTTAATCAACTAGGTTTTAAAGCACATTTGCTTTGATTAAAACTGGGATTGGCCTTGCAATAAAGATGGTCTCTCCAGTGGCTCATTTTGGAAACCTCTTGAACAGTGATCAGATATATTTATGATGCCCTTTAGCTGCATGTTTGATTTCCTTGACATAAAAAGAGGGGGAGGGAAAAAAAAAAAAAAAAAGAAAAGCTGCTGACTCTTTAAAGGTTTCTGGGGTTGTTATTGCTGGCCTGCAGCCACACATTCTCTTACATGGTGTATCAAAGGCACCAAGACCGTAGGAGTCAGTCAGTACAACACAGGAACTACTTAAATGTATTGCTCAAAACAGTCCTTTTTGTTTCTTTAAAAGGTCAGATTCTGAAAACAGTTCATCTTATTACTTAAATGAAACAGTAATTTTATGTTCTCTGACATGTTGCATTTTTTTCCTGAGGTAAAAAAAAAACAATCTTTGATAGCATCCTAACCATTAGCTAATAAAATAGTTATGTACCTTGTGTTTTGTTAACTGTCTTTGTTGCAGTTACACAAATGTATTTTTTTAATTCCCTTGTTATTTTTCAATGTTATGGTATGAAAAGCTAGAGACAACAAAGAGTTAAACCATAGTCTATGCTGGGTCCTTATTTAGAACGAAAAGGTAGTTGTTTTGATGTAGGTCTCTTAGCAACTGGAAATTTAGCTCTTTGTTTATTATAAAATACTTCCATTTTGAAGGAAAGAATTTACATTTCTCATTTAGTTGATCTCCTTGTCTTCTCCATCTGTCTTGATGTAGTCTAAAGCAATATAAAAACAGTTGTTTTCAAATATGAATTTCAATATTCTCGGACAACAAGAAAATCTTAATACTTTCTGTTCAGAGACAGTTGTTTAAAGGAACACCGCCTCCAAAGTCTAGCACTTTCAAAAAAACCCAAAACCCAAAGAACATAACTTTTGTTGCTCAATAAATTTTACTGTTTCGTAGTGATTTAGTTTTAGTATAAGATACTATTTTTAAAGGATGATTGATAGGAATAATAAAAGCAAAGCATCTTAGTGTACAGAATTATGCAGTAAGACAATAAACTAAATATTTTTTCAAATAAATATTAAATTAGTATTAAATATTTTCTTCAAACAGGTTAGAGTACTGGCATATTTAAACAAATGATGAAATTTTTTCCTAATTAGAATCCTGTGTCAGAGCTAAAGTATCATCTTGATGCTGTAAAGACTGTCTGTCTGCTTGAATGTAGTGTTTTGATAGAAAATGAATATTCAATTTTGCAGAAATAAACCCACATATCACCAGAACAATAAAACCCAGAATGTAAGTTATACTTCCATTGGGATGACCTAACAGTTTTTCTAGCTGAAGAAAGAAAAGTATAATTTTGTGTGAATTAAGGTAGTTTATGAAAAAAGCCCACCAAATATGAGGCCAAAATTTCACAGTCTTCATCAGTGTTTTCTGAAGATCCAAATAGGATCAGGGGGTCTCAACTGAAGACAGGGACAGATGCTGTACTCTGGAAATAACCAGTCCCAAATACACTCAAATGGCTGTGAAACTGAGGAAAGGAAGACCACATGCAGGAATTCATTACCTTGTCTGCAATACAGTTGTCACTTGTACAGCGACGGGTGTCTGCGTATCTGTTTCATGGGCTTTAAGCATCAAAACTGATCTCAGTTAGATCTATCCAGTTTGTTCTTGGGGCCAAAGTCTGCTGCATCCTTACCAAGAGGAGGATAGTTCAGTCAGAAATAAAGGAGGCTTGATTTTATATTCCACCTGTTCCTAAGATAGCAAAATGGAAGGAGAATTCCAGCTGACTGTACGGCATTTTTTTGAATCAGACAAGTCAAATATTTGTATACAATATAACTTGGGGGTTTGCAGTGTAATACTGAAAACATATATTCTAGGCTTAATAAACTTATGGTAAAAATAAAAATATGTAGGTGCCCCTGGTAGTGTGTAAATTTCTGTTGTCTGCATGCCTGATCAAGTAAGAATTTACACACTGTATTGGTTTAGCATAAATGGTAAAAAAAACCAATTGTTAATCCATTTTGGAACTAACAGCTAAGCTGGCCAATCAGGTAAAAGGTGTACGTACACCCTCTGCGACACCGCTTAAAAACAGGAATCTTGGGAGACCCGCCCTCTTTCCGGGACTCCGCGCCATGAGGTAATATCGCAGCCGGGCTGGGAGGGCCCCGGGCCCAGGGGCCGGCTGGCCCCGGGAGGCCCCGGGAGCTACGACCGGGCCGGGAGGGGGCCCGGGCCC